>APFE031174535.1:33784-59231 GCA_000404065.3 Pinus taeda | reverse complement strand
GACCCACCTGCAAAAACTGAGCTCAATCCCCGCACCCTGAATTGCACTCCCTCCAATTGCCACCAAAAAACCCAAAAACTTTAAATCAACCCTCCTTATCAATTTACTAGCCTAAAATCATTGTTTCTAATTGGTTAACTCAATCCTATTGAAAAATCCACCGAATGTGACCCGAGATGTGAAATGGTTTGATGTAGCTTTGAGGTTTGTCTATCTCAGCCTAGGTGAAATCTCAAGCGCTAACACCTACCATCCGCTTTCTTTGCAAACCTAAATCACCCTTCAAATTTCTTAATCACCTCTTATACCACTTGTCACGTTAGTGCAGTGGGATCAGATCTTCTGCAAATCCGATTATCAACTCTGATACCACTTATCACACCCCTACACTGGCATTACTCTTCCAACCACACTATAGGAGGTGCATCACCACCAACTACTTTCTTTGCACCAATATTTATAGTTATGGACTACACCTACTTTTGATACTTAATTTATTTTTCACTTCTACAAAGTACTTTCATTCCTTAAAACACGGCGGAAACTTTCTTTAAACATTCATTAGCATTAGCATGAAATGCACAATAGTGTAATGGGGAGGTGACACTCCCTGTACTAAGCTTGCCCACAATAATAATAATAACAATTTACATATAAGTTACAATCCTAGAGGAAACCCCAGATTTCTTTGATATTTATACTTGTTCCACCAGCACCACCAGCTCGTCATCGTCGCACAGTGCTGACCAACTCGTCATGCCGGGCATGCCCACAGAGCCGCCTGAACGATTCTTGGACCGAACAATGTAAAATTTGAAACGGAAACTCATACTGTTACTTGTTTCGTAGAAATAGCAAAAAAGTGACCCGATTTGGAAAAGGGGTGATGCAAAACACACATGTTCTTTTTAGAGCATAGCTTTTGGCACTATAATTTTTTTTATATACATTGCATTTAAGAATGGTAGTTTTCTTTTTATGCTGATATTAAAAAGGTGGTAATTCTACAACAGACCCTTTTTTTAAAAGGCTTTTTTAATTTTTTTTAATTTTCTAATGTATAAAATGTAAATAATTATTTTGTAGATTTAATAATTTTTGAAGTGGTCTTTTTCTTTATATTTTCTTATTTTAATTTTAATTTTAATTTTTTGTAGCGAGGTTTTTATTGTTTTGTATATTTAAATAAAAATATCGATATTTTGAATTTTCAATATTCTACCTATTTATACAGCGTTAATTAATTTTTCAATCCACATGAAATTATTGTTTCTAGAAAACAATATTTTTTAACAATTGACATAAAAATAACCATTTTTAACATAAATATAACTAAAAAAATACACGTTTTGATAAACTTTTGTAATTATTTGCTGGAGATGACATGTCAAAATCACAATTTTTACAGGAAAATTTTAACTAAAAAAAGTTAAATAATAGTTTTTTTATAAATTTCATGTTAAAAAAAATTAATAATCACTGTTTTTTTCAAAAAATAATGTTTAACATAAAAATTAATGTAAAAATCACATAATACAAATATTGAACACATAACAACCTTAATTGAGTGCTTATTCTTCTCATAAAATGTGAAAGTCAAAACATTACAAGAATAACTAATTAATAGTTACAAAAAATGAACTTGATTTCCAAGCATAACCTAAATTTAATCAACAATGTCACATAATCCAAACTCTTCGTCCTCTAGAGTTTCATCATTGTCTTCTTCTACAATATTTTCTGCTTCCTTTTGCTCATTTTCATCTTCTAATGGATCTTTGATGTTTGTGAATCTCCCAATGTATGTCTTTCCAAACATTCCATGTAATGGTGGTTGGGGTTCATTTTCCTTTTTTGCCACACGTGATTCACTAAAGTCCACTTTCTTTGACCCAATTTCTTGCATTTCCATCTCGAAGAAATTGAAGAGCATTAATTCTTTGCTGAATGAAATTGCACTGTATTAGATATTTTCAATTGCAATGTAATTTCTTCCTTTTTGAAGGTAACATGCTGGTGTTGTACCTATTATCAAGCACATAAGAAATTATAAAGTAAATTAGTACAATGACATATTAATTAAAAAATCACACATTGAAATTCAATTCCATATAATAAAAACTACCTAAGCTAGAAAATAAATCTAGAACCCAATCTCCTTTATTTGACCCTATGTCTATAAGATAGTTAATCAATAGTTGTGGTTTTTGATAAATGTTAACTATCTCTCCTTTTGCTTCCTTGTCTTCATACATTAGGTTTCTCACAACAACATCATAAGTCAGTATTTGGCTGTGGATCGGAACCGCCCAACAGCCACTCCGAGGGGTGGACGGGTCGTCAGGGCAGTGCCCACCCTGCACAATCAACCAGTCACTCAGAAGGGGCGGGCGAGCATTCGAGGTGGCATGGGGTGTTGTTGCGGCACCCACCCCACGCCAACCTGGTGGCCCGCCTACCCCCCGCGGTGGCTGGGGGATTCCGGGAATTGCCGAGCCACACCCGAGGGTCGTAGATGGGCTGTCAGGGTGGTGCAGGATGGGGCCGCTGGGGTGGCACGGGGTGGGGTTGCAGCGCCCACCCCGCGCCACCTTGCTGGCTCGTCACACCACCCCGTGCCACCTCGGTGGCCCACCCCACCCTCGAGGGTGGCTGGTTGATTCCGAGAATTAACTAGCCAACCCCACGGGACAGGCGGGCCGCCGGGGTGGCATTGGGTGAGCGCCGCAATCAACCAGCCACCCCTAGGGGGCGAGCAGGCCACTGGGGTGGCCCGGGGTGGGCGACGCAATTAACCAACCACCCTCGGAGGGCGGGCGGGCCACTGGGGTGGCGCGGGGTGGGTGTCGCAGCACCACCCCGGCGGCCTGTCCACCGCCTGGGGGTGGTGGTTGATTCTCGGAATCAACCAACCACCCCCGAGGGGTGGGTGGGACAATAGGGTGGGCACCGCAGCACCACCCCACGCCACCCAGCGGCCCGCCCACCCATTGGGGCTGGCTAGGCGCCGCACCACCACCCCGCGTCACCCTAGCGGCTTGCTCGCCCATTGGGGGGGGCTAGGTGATTTTGAAAATTAAACGGCCACCCCCAGGGGGTGGCCAAGCCGTAGGGGTGGCACGGGGTGGGAACCGCAGCACCACGCTACACCACCCCGACGGCTCGCTCGCCCCCGGTGGTGGTTGGTTGACTCCGAGAATCAACCAGCTACCCCCGGGGGGTAGGTGGACCACTGGGGTGGCACAAGGTGGGCGCTGCCGCCAGCCTGACAGCCTGCCCTCCCCTTGGGGGTGGTTGGGTGATTCCGAGAATCAACCAACCACCCTCGAGGGATGGGTGGGAAGCCGGGGTTGCGAGGGGTGGACAGCGCAGCACCACCCCGTACCGCCTTTGCTGCTGGTCTGCTCCTTGTGGGTGGCTAGGAGATTTCGAGAATAAACCAACCACCCCCAGGGGGCAGGCGAGCCGCCGGGGTGGTGCGGGTGGGCACTACAACACCACCCTGCGCCACTCTAGTGGCTGACCCACCTCTCAGCGTTGGTTGGTTGATTCCGAGAATCAACCAGCCACCCCCAAGGGGAGGGCAGGCCACCGGGGTGGCACAGGGTGGGCACGCGGCACCACCCTAGTGGCCTGCTTTCCCCCTAGGGGTGGCTAGTTGATTCCGAGAATCAAATAGCCACCCCCGAGGACGGGCAGGATTTCAGGGTAGCGCGAGGTGGGCAGCGGCACCGCGGCACCACCCTGGCGGCCTTCCTACCCCATGGGGGTGGCTCATTGATTTCGAGAATCACACAGCTACCCCTGGGGGTGGGAAGGATGCCAGGGTAGTGCGAGGTGGGCGGCGATGCCCACCCCATGCCACCCCGGCATCCCGCCCACCCCCCCGGGGTGGTTGCGCAATTCCGAGAATCAACTAGCCACCGCTAGGGGACGGGCGGGCCACCGGGGTGGCGTGGGGTGGGGCTTCAGTGACCACCACACACCACGCCAACAGCCCGCCCACCACCAAGGGGCAGGCGGGCCGCCAGGGTGGCATAGGGTGGTGGTCTGGCGCCCCCCCCGGTGGTGCACCCAGCCACCCTTGGGGGGCGGGTAGGCCGCCGAGGTGGTGTGGTGTTGGCGCTGCAATCAACCAACTATCCCTGGGGGTGGGCGGGTCACCGGGGTGGCACGGGGTGGGCACCACAGCACCACCCCGTGCCACCTCGGCGCCCTGCCTTCCCCACAGGGGTGGGCAGGCCACCGCCACTTCGATGGCCCACCCACCCCTCGGGGGTGATTGGGTGATTCCGAGAATCAACTAGCCACACCCGAGGGGTGGGCGAGTTAGCGGGTTGGCATGGGCTGGGCGTCGTAGCACCACCTTGCGCCACCCCATCGGCCCACTCGCTCGTTCGGGTGGCTGGGTGATTTTCAGAATCAACTACCCCCCCCCCCCCCCCCGAGGGGGTGGGCGGGTCGTCGGGGTGGCATGGGGTGGGTGTTACAGCACCACCCCGCGCCACCCTGGTGGCCCACTTGCCCCTTGGGGTGGCTAGGCGATTCTGAGAATCAACCGGCCACCACTGGAGGGGCGGGCAGGCCACCAGTGTAAGGACCTGCAGTCCGAAGTCATTACCACCCTGTTATAGTGTGACTTGGTCAAGCGCACGAGTTGGTAAGATGACTGAGCAAGACTCATGAGTGCATGAAAAGTGAGGAGAGTGGTCATACATTTATAAAGGATGAGTGAAGGAATTCACCCTTGGCAAGCCGATGATGAAGAGTGTAATTTGGACGAAGGTTGGGAGTGGCCGATCAATCGAATAGGCAGCAAAGGTGTCGGTTGGACATAGTAGTGCAGGTCGGCCATTGGTGGCATGATCATGCAAGGAGCATATATATATAACGGAGTGTTGGAGCTTGAAATTCACTCATTTGAACTCAATCATTTGATGATGCAAAGGGAAGTGAGAGGTTCAGGTTGCTAGAAGAATAGGTTGTGATGCGGCCATTCTTGGGCGAAGGCACACGGTGAAGCACAACACTTGGTTATCAGGTGGAAGGTGCGGGTGGAGACTCAGGCGAGTTGCCCATGCGCCGTGTAGAGGCAAATGCGGAGGTGTCTTCTGGTCACTTGGGTAGGTCACCTGATCGCCATTCGAAAGTTGTGAAGGGTGACTCGGGTAGGTCGCCCACCCGTCGAAACGAAGTTTGGTTGAGGACCGGTTAGCAGCTCGTGTGAGGCTACGCCCACCCAGCTCAGGCAAGGAACTTTGGTTGACACAAAAAGTTGTGGCAAGTTGTAAAATTGGCTAAGTATGAAGCTTGGTGTTTCTAGGTATACTTGTAAAGCTTTGTAACATTGTAAAGTTGATTAATATATCGTATTCGGGCAGACTCATTTTTTAGGGAGTTGCCCCTCCCTTTATACTCTGCAATTGTGTTCTCTTGTATAATTTCTGATGATAATGAACGTGTATGGGTGTTAATTGGTATAAATGAAGCATAATAATACATGGTTGTGAAAAAAAACTAAATAGACTAATGGTTAAGCATAGTCCATGAACATAAGTATTGGTGAAAATAAAGTGTATGGTGGTGCCGCACCTCGCCAAGTACGGTTGGAAGACTACTGTAGGCCTGGGGGCGTGACAAATGGTATCAAAGTAGGGTTGCTCGTGATGAAGTGTAGATGGTATTGAAGCTGATTCAGGGTTGAAGAAGCTTGATAGTTGATGACAGTGAAAGGAGGTACTTGTAGGTGAAGGACGTTGGTTTCACATACAAGTGGAACAAGGGCTGGTTCATGATTGCAAGGAACTTGGTGAAGCTGGTGAATGGTGAAATAGGTTTAGCAAAGGTGAAGCTTAGTGCTTGGGCCAAGCTGAATGACAAGGCATGGCAGGTTTGGAAGAATACGAAGGGAAGCTCTTACTCACCTTATACAGGTTGAAGCAGATGAAAGAAGAGAATCCCTAGATTTGAAAGGAACTTGAAGTCTTGGAAAAGAATGTTGAAGACGAACTTCTTCAACTTGGTTGGAAAATGGAGCAGGATGAAGATTGTGCTAACGAGGAAGAGGAAGCCGTGATGATCGAGGATGTTGCAGATATGACAATGGTGGAGGATGAACTTGAGATTAATCAAGTTGGACCAGGATCGTGGAGTTTGCAGACATAGATGGATGAGGATACTCACATGGAGGAGCCTCATGATGATGATGTAAGTACTATTGATACTTGTGTTTCATTGATCTTTTGGGAGATGAACCATATGCAAGGAAGAGCAACACCAATTCGCTGATGCAAGGGAACATCTCACCATGGATGTCTATGATGAGACCTTGTATGGAGAAGCAAGGGTTGTTGACTATTGCAAGACTTGTTGGGGTTGTTTGTGACCTTATGATAGAAGGTACAAGGGCCTGTAACAAGGGAGGAACATGATGATCATTACGAAGGATTGGGTCATGCTTTAGCCACATGGAGAATTGGCTAAGTGCCCGGCATGACTCATGGACATATTGAGGAGGGCACATACTTGAGTTGATGATACTTGGGTGGACTTCCCATGGCCAAGACCAAGAGATAGTATTGGTGGAACCTTTAGTGGGGGAGCTATGATGGAGAGACTCATGTGATGATAATATGATTGGGTGATCGAGTTCACTAGACCAAAGATTGCAGACTTAGATGGGGATGACTGATTGTTGTGTAGGTCTACTTGGTTGGACAACATGGGAAACTTAGTCATCGACATCAAGTTGGAGACATGTAGCATGGTAGTCTTATGCAGGGACATTATGCAGGAGCACTTGTAGAGGTGTCACTTATGGGCATCCAATGAGGAGTGCCAAAGTAGGGATGTTGTGCAAGTAGATTCGCTGGTGTGACATGGAGACTTATTATTTATGAGTCGATGGAAAGGTTGTGCACTTATGTACAACAAGGCCATGGAATTGGATGGAGTTGTGAGTAGACGATGGAGCATTACTACTACATGGAGGGCTGAGGCATCTTGCAGAGACCTTTGAGCCGAGACTTGTATTCTTTTTGGATGTTGGTTGGAGATGACACATGGAGCTCATGATGACATGATATTATTGTGACTTTGGACTTCATATATGGTGGACTTGGAGGATCTGATGCATTGAGGAGCTAAGGGCAAAGACTTTGGTGCAGAATGGGATGCATACTTTCGAGTACATGTATGGGTGTAGCTTGGAAGAGTGACTTGATGTGGAGGATGGATATCAGACACTTTGGAGTGATGGAGTTACAACGATGATGATGCCTCGGTGGCAACACTTGGACATGGGTTGAGTCAAGACTCAACCACTTTTGGCACATGGGAGCTAATTGATCTATGATCAAGGGAAGCACGTGGATAGAGGAGGTAGGTGCATACTTGTTTCTATGGCAAACCTGAGGGATGACACATTACAAATATGATGGAGGTAGCTTCATGGACTTGGATGTGGCACATTGAGAGTCGAATTTTGATGAGATTACCTATCCACTTTGAGGAGATGGATGTTTTGTAGATGGATGATGTTGGGATAGATGCGGGTGATTTCATGCAGCACATTGACACCAAACATCATGGAAAACATGTTGCAGATGAGATGGAGACTATTTCATGGACCTGAGGATGGCTTACACTTATATCGAGATGGATTCTTGATCAAGTTGAGGATGTGATAGGATGTTTTGAGAAACGACAGATGATGGCATGAGGATGTTCACTCTCATGGTTTAAGCATGACAGTTGGACTGATCACCCGACTAGTTCAAACATGGGGTCGTGAAGTGTACAGAGATGTGTTAGCATTGTGTTGGAGTATCATGGCAGCAGTTCACATGAGGACGACACATGATGAGATCAACATGAGATGTTGCAGGAAGAATGTAGCTTGAGATGGAGGGACCAGCCTTCCACAATGTGGAGCAGCATGTCGAGATTGTGATAGGGTGGTTGATGGTCATGGATTGAGATAATTTTCTGATGTATGACATATCGATGGAGAATATGCCTTGGTATGGATAGCTTGGTGACAGATGGTTTCCGGGATGAGACATGATGGAGATGGTGGTTCTACATATGTTGCAAGGATGTTTGCAGTATGTCGAGGAGTTGATATCATGGATAAGACTATTCGGATATGGAAATCTTGATAACAGGATGGTTACCAAGGTGGCATGATTGTCAAGGATGACAATGATTTCAAGTGGGGGAGGATGTAAGGACGTGTGGTCCGAAGTCATTATCATCATGGAAAAGTGCGACTTGGTGGAGCACACGAGTTGGTAAGATGATCAGGCAAGACTCATGAGCACGTGTGAAATGAGGAGAGTGGTCATACATTTATAAAGGATGAGTGAAGGCATTCACCCTTGGAAAGCCGACGATGAAGAGTGTAATTTGGGCGAAGGTTGGGAGAGGTCGACCAATCAAATAGGAAATAAAAGAGTCAGTTGGCCATGGGTGGCATGACCATGCAAGGAGCGTATATATAACAGAGCATTGGCGCTTGAAATTCACTCATTCAAACTCAATCATTTGATGATGTGAAGGGAAGTGCGAGGTGCAGATCACAAGAAGAACAAGTTGTGATGCGCCCGTTATTGGGCGAAGGCACGCGGTGAAGCATGACACTTGTTTACTGGGTGAGGGCATGCGTGAAGGCACCCGAAATTTGGGTGGAAGGCACAGGTGGAGACTCGGGTGAGTCGCCCACCCGCTGTGTAGAGGCAAAAGCGAAGGTGTCTTCGGGTGACTTGGGTAGGTCGCCCACCTGCTGTGCGAAAGTTGTGAAGGGTGACTCGGGTAGGTTGCATGCCCGTCGAAACAAAGTTCAGTTGAGGAGCGGTTGGCAGCGTGTGTGAGGGTGCACCCACCCAACTCAGGCAAGGAACTTTGGTTGACACACAAAGGTGTGGCAAGTTCTAAAATTCGCTAAGTATGAGACTTGGTGTTTCCCAGTATACTTGTAAAGCTTTGTAACATTGTAAAGTTGAATAATATATCGTATTCGGGTAGACTCATTGTTCAGAGAGTTTCCCCTCCCTTTATACTGTGCAATTGTGTTCTCTTGTATAATAGTTGATGATAATGAATGTGTATGGGTGTTCATTGGTATAAAGGAAACATAATAATACTTGGTTGCAAAAAAAAAAGTAAGTAGACTAATGGTTAGGCATAGTCCATGAACACAAGTATTGGTGAAAAGAAAGTGTTCAATGGTGCTGCACTTTGCCAAGTATGGTTGGAAGACTACCATAGGCATAGGGGCATGAAAGTCGAGCCCCGCTACCTCGGCGTCCTGCCCGCCCCCTGGAGGTGGCTGGTTGATTCTTGAGGGTGCCTGGTTGATTTCGAAAATCAACCAGGCACCCCCGGGGGCTGGGTGGGCCACTGGGGTGGCACTGGGTGGGCACTAAAGCACCACCCTGCGCCACCTTGGCAGCCTGCTTGCCCCTCGTGAATCACTAAGGTCGAGCAAGCCACCGGGTTGGCATGGGGTGGGCGACGCAACACCATCTTGCGCCACCTCGATGGCCCACTCGCCCCCTGGGGGTGGCTGGGCGATTCCAAGAATCAACCAATAACCCCCGAGGGGGGTACCGAGGAGGAGTGGGGTAGGCGACGCAGCACCAACCCACACCACTTCGGTGGCTTGCCCAGCCCCCGGTGGTGGCTGGTTGATTCCAAGAATCAATTAGCCACCCCCGGGCGACATGCGGGCCATCGTGGTGGGGTGTGGTGGGCGCCACAACACCACGCCGATGGCCCGACCGCCCCCAGGGGTGGCTGGGCAATTCTTGAAATCGCTCAGCCACCACTGAGGGGCAGTCGGGTCACCGTGGTGGCACATGTGGGTGTTGCAACAACACCCCGCGCCACCTTGGCGGCCCGTCCACTCCCTAGGGGTGGTTGGTTGATTCTCAAAATAGCTCAGCCACCCCTGGGGTCGGGCAGGCCGTTGGGGTGCCGCGGGGTGGTGCTGTGGTTCACAACCTGCGCCACCACAATGGCTCACTCGCTCCCTGGGGATGGTTGGGACACCCCCACCCTGCACCACCCTGGCAGCCCGCCCACCGCCAAAAACATTAGTGTGTTTTTTTCATCATAAACAACTTTGTTTGGCACATAAAAATTCGGTTTTACTAGCATTTTTTGAAAATGTTGAAGATTGACCCTAAAAAGGAATCATCATTCTAGTATCATCACCTTTTCATTTTCAAGTTGTTTTTTGCACGAAATTTTTGTTTTCATTGCCATTTTTTAAACATGTTCAAAGTTGACCCTAAAAAAAAAACCATCGTTCCAATATACATACTTTTCATTTTTAGCACTGTTTTTGATGTTTTTTCGGGGTATTTTTGTCAGAGTTACTATTTTGAGTTTATAGTTCCCATTTCTAGGTTTACATTGTTACCGACTCATGCCTTCATGTACAACTATTTGCATGTCTATGTTTCACCCAAACGCCTTGCCCAGCTTGCTGCCCGAACTCCTGAATGACCGCCATTCACACCGACACCCTTCATTCCACCCATCGCACGTTTCTGCTCAAATGCCTTTGTTCACCAATCGTCGCATGATCGTTCACATGAACTCGTGCATGAGTCATTTAACTCACCGCCTGAACAACCACTTGTGCCTTTGCTCACCCTCGATGGCTTGCACACCGGTTGGGCAGCTTGAGCCGTCGTTCACCCGAACACCCTGCTACGCCCTCACCCGACGTTCAACTACTTTTTCACCCAAGCGCCCTGCCATGCCCTCCGTTTGACGTGTCGTTCGCCCGGATGCCCTACCACACCCTCACCTTACGTTTAAGCAAATGCCCTGTCACGCCCTCTATTCGACCAACTAGTTCAACAAAACTCGTCCTCTGTGTGGGTCTGCCCGTGTTGTTCGAACTGCGCCCTTTCTCGCCCTACCATGCCCTTGACCTACACCTCAGCTCACACTACACTATTTTAGCATGAGTGTTATGGCCTATGTCCGCCTGCACTTTTGCCTTCGTTTCAGACTCACTTCATAGTTCTCCCTTCGCTCTATTCTTGAATTTCAATGATGGAATGGCCCTCCACGCCATCCTACTTATACACTTACACTGCCATGGAGTGGCATGTCGGCTCGCCCACACATCCAACCTGTCGTGTCGTTTTGCTGGTTGTCTTCGCACACCCATTGGCCCGCTGGGACCACACCTTAACCTATAACAAAATGACCCAACACTTAGCCAATTTCAAGTTTTTCCTCCGTTGCCTTGTTGTTCCTATGGCTTGTCACCCTTGCACATCCTCACCATGTCACTTGCAGCTCATGGGAGTTATAGCTAGGGTGGGGCAGAGGCTGGGGTGCCGAGGTGATTCCCGGAATCACCCAGCGACCCCTGCGGGCCATTGGTATGCTGGTGTGGGGCAGAGGCTATCAGCAGCCCTCCACCCCACCCCGATGGCCCAGCCATTCGCCCCACCCTGGCGGCCCAATGGCCTGCAGGTGTGGCGGGGCGATTCCGGATAGCCCTCCATCCCACCCTGGCTGCCCAACAGCTCGCGGGGGTGGCGGGGTGATTCCAGGGTAATAGAATTTTAATTTATTTCAAATCCCATTATTTTGTATTTATGGTCATTACTAAAACATGTTGAATTTACACTTAGGAAAGAAAAATGTTATTTTACCAAAAGCATTACTGTGTTTTTTCCTCATAAACAACTCTTTTTTTGCACATAAAAATTTGGTTTTACTAACATTTTTTAAAAATGTTGAAAATTGGCCCTAAAAGAAAAACCATCATTCGAGTATCAACACTTTTCATTTTTAGGGTGTTCTTTTGCACGAAAATTCCATTTTCACTGCCATTTTTAAAACATGTTCAAAATTGACCCTAAAAGAAAAAAACCGTTGCTCCAGTATACACACTTTTCATTTTTAGCACCTGCTTGATGTTTTTTTAGGGTTTTTTTGCTAGAGTTCCCGTTTTGAGTTTATATCTACTGTTTCAAATTTTACATTGTTCATAGAACTTCATAAACTGGAGGAATTTGACACATGTCTCTCTAACGTGGGGCAGCTAGAATGGAAGAAACTTAGTTGGGATCTCAAGCCATTCATGCTTGCACTGATATGACCCAGATTTTGGGAACATGTTTGTGAATAGGTTAGGCTCACAGATTCTTCTTGTCTCAGCAAGATCACAGCTTTAACATCACCACTATTGTTTTATAATAATGATATCATGAGGGAGATATTGCCGCTGATAGTAGAAGCCCTTCAACGATTGCATAACATCATGCTTCCCACTTTTCAAAAGAATTGCAAAATATTAGAACTCATGGCAGAGTTTAGTTTTGACAAATTAATTCTGAATCTGAAATGTGGTGACTTAATCGTCGAGGTATTTTAAAACTTTTACACGAGCATTACATCAAATCATCCAGAACGTGTCAAAACAAGCACGCAAAATATTGTATCCTTGTTCCTATAAGGAGATGCCGACATTTGCAAGATAATTAGATCCAAACTTTTGACCATTTGGAAGAAGGATCTAATTGTATCACGAGCTGCCTATGATCTAGTGGAGAAGTTGGTCATGCAAAACATAAAATTTCTCAGAAGGGTGTTGATGAGGAAGGCGCTTAAAACAGCTGATGGAGGAAGCAAGAACAAAGGTATTAAAATCTACTACGAGAATGAACTAAAGAGAGGACTATGTTTTCTCTACAAGGAACCTTGGGCACTTAACCATTCTTGTCCAAGTGATAAGGAGGAAACAAGGGTAAAACAATTGGAGACTCCTTCAGAGCATGGGGATTCATCCATAGTTGAGTTCATCAGTTTTCAAGAGAGCACCCACGAAGTATCCAATTAGAGTATATATGATGAGAAACAACACAATGTCTTTCAAAGAGATTTGCAAGACAAGCTGATGATAATCAATCAGATTGACAAAGTACGTGGAGAAATGAAGGAAGTAATTCCTACAAATGATGTGGTAAACTCTTGTACAGTTGATTCCATTGATATCCAATATGACATCAATAAAAATTATAGACAATCAAGTGTAGATAACAATCCACCAATGCATCCATGTTTGACAACCAGAGAGGGTGAACGATAGATTTCCTACATATGTAGAGAAGGCCAGGAAGAAAACATTCAAAGAAACTAAAGTGAGGAGCCAGTAGTAATAAACCAACATGATGAGCATCATCTTGAGGGGCAACATGACAAATATAGTATGCAAGATGAGACATTTCTAGAGATTCGGTCAAAGGTTCAAGGTGGAGCTATGAAAGTCAAGCATTTGGTGTAGACAAATACAAAGGCATTCAGTAGGGCACCATAATTTCCACTAGAGGACTTTCGGGAAAAGATCATGGATTTCAAGATAGATCTTATGATGTTGAAGCAGAGCGTCTCGACAGTACGAGACACTGTCTTATAGGAGAATAGGAAAATTGAGGAGCTCACAGAAGTAAGTGTCGAATCAACGACCAAGCTTTCTACTATTGAAGAATGACTCAAGTCCATCACAAGGGAGTACAGTTAGGAGTTCCAGAGCAGCCATGTACAGGAGTACATAAATAAGTCTTGTAGCACTACCAACCCACCTTTATACATTAGGGAGAGTAGGGCAGATTTCTCCAAATGGATCATGTTGGGTGACAGAGTGCAGCAGCATGGGTTGAGCTTTAGGCGACAACAATATAGTAGACATATTCCATGTGCAGGAATTCCTGCATTAAATCCTTCCCACAAGATCGATTGGGGAGAGATTATGAGTTGAAACTCTATCGATGGAATGATTCCTAGGTGGATACCCTTATCCAAGGGCATATTGCAGCTACAACACTTAGGCACGGGTAGTGATGGAGGCTGAGATGGTATCATAACCCATAGGTCCCAGGACTTAGGTGGGATTGGGATCCACATGAATCTATTGAGGGCAACATTGGTTGGAGGAGTGTTTGGGATCTCGGTCTCAAAGGATACATTTAGGATCATTTAGCATGGAGGCATGGAATAACACATTGGTTTGTATGGGGTCCAGGTATTAGTGTACAAATGTTTTTATTATTGGATAGAAGTGGATTGCTTGAGTGCAAGCAATCTTTGGGTGAGAGGATTTGTAATATCCCTTTTTTTTAATGTGGTCAAAATGGTTGGAATCTACCCATGGTATTTTCGATTGTATTTTCCTATGGGATTGGCCCATAGTATTTGCCTTCGTTTTTAGAGGGAAAATGATAAAATAAGGTTTCTAGAGAGCCCCTCAAGCCTATTAAAGAGGATAGGAGCTAGGCATTTGGATCATCCTGAGTTTGTCTATCTTATTGTGTGTTTGTTGAGAAATTAGCATGGCGACTTCCACTTTGATCCCGGGACGAAAACCCTGCGGTGACGTTGTGTGGTAGATTCATTCTACAGTCACAAGTCAGCTTAAGTGTCCTAGATTGGTTATTGTTGAGTAGTTGTACATGCTATTGGTAGGAGCTTCAGTGTGTCTTCCATAAGTATCTATCTTGTTTTAAGTTATTAATATAAATAACAAGTTGCATGTTTAGATCCTTTATTTTTCAATGTTTTGTTAATTAGAACACTCAACTATGCTAAATCTCTTAATAGTTTTGGCATTTGGAATCTTACATTATAATAAATAAACTAATTCATATATAAAGATTGCATTAGATAATTAAGTATCTAATAATTAATTATTTAAATCATTTTATAATATATATTATATATATATTATTTATATATATATGAAATTTTACATTAAAATGAATTGACATAATAGCATTTTAAAATACAATATATATCAAGGGATTATTAATTTATATGCATATATATACACATTTTTAATTAATTATTTTAAAATAAATAAATTTTACAATTTAATTAATTGAGAAATAAAAAACTAAATTTAATAAAAATGTTTAAAAGTTTAATTTAATATGGCATATATATTACATATTTTTATTAAAAATATTAAATAAATTTTACAATTTATTTAATTGAAAACAAAAACTAAATTTAAATAAAAAATGTACGATACTGTTCACTCTTTTTCTCCACCGATAATATCATTAATCCTTCTTCATGAAAAATTATTATTTCTACATTTTTATTTAAATTTATATTAAATTTAATAATATTCAAAATTTTGAAAATCAGGTATATATAAAAATATTTAAAAAAATTAATCTTAAAAACTCCCACATTCTTGTGATCCCATTCTCTTCTAAAATAAAGAGCAAAAAATTAAAATTGGTTTTTTATAATATTAAAATAAAATCTTCAATAAAATAAAATAGATATTTCAGATTATTTTTTTTGTAAGCTTTGGTGGGACTCTCCAATTTTCATGTCCATTACATATCTCACTATGGGGGAAGGGTAGCCCAAGATTTGAATCCAAGACTTCCGGTTCCGTGAGACTTCATTTCCACCGCCACTGCCACTTGAGCTAGGGTAGCCCAAGATTTGAACCCAAGACTTCCGGTTCAGTGAGACTTCATTTCCATGGCCACTGCCACTTGAGCTACTCCATGTAAACGATATTTCAGATATTTCATAAATATATTTTAGTAAAACATTTTTATTAAAATTATATATATATATTATTAACAAGGGCAGCCTAAAAGTGTCAGATATTCTTTACTTTAACCATTTATTATAAATTATATATTTTTCACTTAAAAATATCTTTAAGTAAACAGAATATTCAATTATTAAATTTTGTTCTTAATTAAAATATAAATCTTACTTTAATTTTATAATAACACATTACATTACGCAAACTGCAACTAACAAATGTTTTTAACATAAATTTTATATACATCTTTTAATAGCATATCGCACTATGCAAACGGCAAGTAACGAATGATTCTAACATAAATTTTATAAAACACATTATATAATGCAAACTATATATGGCATAGGACATTTTTTAGTTTTTATAAATGTTTCTCGAGTTGCAAATAACTCGAAATTATATTTCCTCGCCATGCGAAAAAGGTATATATATTCTTTGAATAATGCATGCCGGGACACAACCAGGGTTTTCAATCAGGGATATCTGGTTGAAAAATTATATTAGTTGGTTGCGATGCAAGGGTTTTCAATCAGAGATATCTGGTTGAAAAATTATATTAGTTGCCATATGGGTTTGGTTTTCAATCAGGGCTATCTGGTTGAAAAATTATATTAGTTGCCAAGCAAGGCAACCCATTTGAAAAATTATATTTGTTGCCATGCAGAAAAATTATATTCCTTGCCATGCAAGGAAGCCCATTTTTTATTTTTTTGGAAGGGAACTTCCACATTCAAATCAAATACAGCTACTTGAGGGTCAATAACAAGATTTTATTTTTATATAATAATTAAAAAAAACATTGGTTTGCCATGCGAACATGAAAAAACTCATGTTAAGAAGCAGTTCTAACTCCAAATTAATCGACTGACGTTAAGAAGCAGTGCTAACTCCAAATTAATCGAATAAGCGCATTAATGGACTTCTATCTCCTATTTAAATAGAGCGTATCCCCCCTCTCGTAGAGTAAACCTTTCATTATTTTCCTAATTTCGCTTCCTGGAAAGGTTCCCTCTTTACGGATAGACGAAGCATGGCTCTACAATCAGCTACATCTCCTTGCAGTGCTCCCTGGAATCGCCTCCTTATTCATTTGATGTTATTGCTTTCCCTATTAACATTGATGCAATGCAGGCCGCTTGTGCACAAGATTTCAGTGCCTGAGCAGAAACCCGTTGTTGGGTTGAGAATAGATCTGGTGCATAGAGATTCATCACTTTCCCCATTCTTTCAAGGGAATATTACATCCACTGAACGGGTTAAGCAAGCAGTGCAACGCAGTCAAGCAAGGGTTCAAACACTACATAAGTCTGTAGTTCTAAAGGCTGGTGCTCAATTAGCTCATAAAAGTGCAAGAATCCAAGCTCCAATAAGTGCAGGAAGTGGAGAATTTTTGATGCAGGTAGGAATTGGTGAGCCGCCTTTATCATATTCTGGTATTCTAGACACAGGCAGTGACTTGATATGGACACAGTGCTTGCCCTGTGATTATTGCTATAATCAATCCTCTCCAATCTATGATCCTATCCAGTCCTCCACATTCATGACGGTCCCATGCGATAGCTCTGAGTGCCAGGTAGACCCTAATATGTTTTGCGACGCTGATCTGTGTAATTATAGGTATGCGTATGGTGATGACTCCTTCAGCACAGGGACCCTCTCAATCGAAACGTTTACCTTTTCATCAGAGTCGGTCGACGAGATTCTGTTTGGTTGCGGCGGAAACAATGAAGGCAACTTCGGCCAAGCAGGTGGAATGGTAGGCTTCGGGCGAGGTGACTTATCTTTAATTTCACAGCTTGGTTCATTAGGAGGTGAGAAGTTTTCTTACTGTCTCACGTCTTTTGATGATTATCCTTCCCGAGCCAGCACTTTGTTTATAGGTCACACTGCTACTTTCAACGACGCAGCTGCTGTCAGTTCAACTCCTTTTATTCAAAACAGCGCAGCATCAAGTTCCTATTATCTTTCGGTTGGAGGAATTAGCCTTGGAGGAGCACTATTGGATATCCCTGATGGTTCTTTTGATATTAATCAAGACGATGGTAGTGGCGGATTTGTGATAGACTCTGGAACCACTTTCACATTTCTGTATGACGATGCATATCAAGTTTTAAGGAAATGCTTAATCTCTTCCATTAACTTGCAGCAAGTGGATGGGTATGAAATCGGGTCTGAAATCGGACTAGACCTCTGTTTTAACTTTACATCTTACGATTTTAACTTTCCGACTTTAACATTCCACTTCGAGGGAGCGGATTATGATGTGGAGCCGGAAAACTACATGTACGTTGATACTAGTGGTGTCATCTGCCTGGCAATGTTACCTAGTCCAACCATGTCCATATTAGGCAATTTTCAACAGCAGAACTACCAAATTCTCTATGACGGCAGCCAGAACATGCTCTCTTTTGCACCCACAGTTTGTGATGCCTTGTAAGCAAGCACATGGATAGCTGTTTTCTCTCTCCTATATGTTCTGGACTATTAGATTAGATGATTAAAGTGGGTTGTTGCGAGTCTTTGATAAAAAAAAATGTCATAGAATTTTATGTTTCTTCCTAGGATCTCCTGTTCAATTATCAGCGAGTCTTTGATAATAAAAAAATGTCATAGAATTTTATGTTTCTTCCCAGGATTTCGTTCTGTTCAAGTATCAGAATATGTAAACACTTTTTTTAAGATTATATGCAAATATGTAATTAGTAAGGTTGTTTCTGTGATTTCAAGTTCATTGAGGCATGGATTCTTTACTGTGTATGGAATATTGATAAAATTCATTAAACCATGGATTCTCAATTGTGTATGTAATATAGATAATTTAATGACAGGCCAACGTCATTATAGGTTGTTACTGATTCAATGGTATATTCAGGATAATATTAATTATTAAAATACTAAAGTTGAAAAAAGAATGTGCAGCAATTCCCACCAAATGAACTTTCATTACACATCTTTAGAAATGTGCCGCGACTCCTACCAATGAATTTCAAATGTGAGCCCGTTGCTTCAGATTAATCTTTTTTCGGTTCCTCAAATGTGACATCAATCGATGCTTCAACGAATTCCACACCATAATCATTACAGTCAACTTCGGGCCGATTCGAATCTCCTCCGTACATGTCCAATCTACCAGGAAAGGGATAGAAGTCCAACAGAAATGAAGACAAGCACCCTTTTAGGGTCTCCACTTTTGTAGAAAACTCCTCCGGACCTCTGGTTTTATAGAAAAAAAAGACACCCAACGTTGTTATTAGATGTCTCACAGTAGGGATGAGCAGTGCAACCACAGAAACAGTCAGTGACAACTTTACGTTAATCTGGTCTCGTGCCATAGTCTGTAACACCCTTGGTTCAAACTAATTTACTCACATTACATTATTAAATTACTAAAGACCAAAGTAATTGGGGGCTCGTGGTAGCCAGTAGAATTTTGGTTTTGAATCATTGTTGTTTAATTATGATTACTCCATTATACATTTTTGGGAATTCTATAATCTAGGGATCTCAATTCTATAATTTTGGGAATTGTATAATTCTTTCCTAATAAAAGAGGGATCTCAAGGTAAAGAAGGGTTCTGCTTTCTGAAAAGTCCAAGAGGAACAGGATGCTGCTAAGGAGTAATTCCTGAGCTAGAAATGTGCTAGTGGAGACTCCGGAACAGATAATATTCAGATGGTATTGGCTGGACGGTGGTCCTGATGCCGGATACTTGAGTCTGACAAGATGTTCACACTCTGGAGTGGAAGTTGGGGGGAAGAAGAGGACATAATTGCCCTTCTCACGCGGGAGGATCAGATTCATTCTTACAGTAATTCTGGTTATGTTTCTTGTGTTCAGTTTTGTTTTTACTAAAGTAATGAGTTAAACATGGAATCATGCTTCCTTCTGTGAATTGTTTTTGAGATGAGCATAATGATTATAGATGGAAATTTTCTATTAATCCTAGACATAATAATGTGGATGCTGGAAGGTAATAATCTTGAACAATAATTAAGTTGCTGCAGTCCAGTGTGGGTCATCTGCTAAGGCCGAGAATGAGAACCCTTGGAAACAAATGGCGAAATATCTTCCATTTAATTACCGTAGTAAGGAAACAGTTACCTCAGCAGATAACAACAGTTAGACTGGGCTGTTGATTTAGGCCAAGGGAAAACATTATGCGTGGAAGAACCTGTAAAGTTCTGGGTGAACAGATTTGGGTGACTTCTCTTGCTTGTTATCAAATTATTCCTATTAAGCTTGTTTTAAAATTATCCCCGAGGAATGGTGGAAAAGATAACCCTACAGGGATAAACATAAAGATTGTAAAATCTATGACATCAGATCCAGAACAAGGCTGGCAAGCCGCAAGATAGAGTACCAGATAATTTTTTAAGAATATGTTAACTAAAATAAAACAGTGGCAAGCCATTTAAAAGAAAAAAATTGAACTATTTACCAGCAACATGCTTAAATAATCTATTGCAGAAATTAAATAGCAATTATATCAATGTTATGGATTATTTGTACAAGAGAGGGTCGAAGAGGTTGAGACTTCGCAACTGAGGGGTAACAAAAGCCTGGTCCGGTCCTCTTCGAAACTCGATTCTGGATACAAACACACAAATGTGGAACGAAACCACCGTTTAGTGCAACCAAGAAATTCTCACAAACCAATTCGGACCTGTTATAGACGCACATGTAACATGCCCGCTGAATTCCATGAATATCAATGGTGCTTTAAGTAAATTCACGATAGTGGTTGATAACTAAGGAAACTTTTTACAGTCAAATGTTGTAAATATGTGGGTTGAACCTTCGACATTTCAAGAATCCGCTGTCATATGCATGATCAAACTTTGATACATGCTATCACTGAAACCCCTAAGAACGAACCGGGGTTAAACCCAGAAAAAATTACCATGTAGAGAAGCGGAAACATAGATTAATTCGTAAGGATTGCTCATTCCAGTATTGAGAGTAATATGGCAGCCGAATCACCTATTCGGTTCTCGGTTCATACAATCACTGTCTTGTAACCCTAAGCTAGACGCAGAACAACGTTATCCATTGAAATGTCGGCAAGACCGGCCATAGATTAACTCTATTCAATTATCTCTGGAAGTTCAAAAGGCGACCTTGCATTGTCTGGAAGCGAAAGCAAAACCCTCAGTGACTAGACTATCTAACCTGGAGCATGGAAGAGAAAAATCATAAGTGGATGCCACTGCAGGGTTCCGAACAGTTGAAAAAAGGGGTTGTTGGGCGATACATAACCTGCCATTAGATTTAAGAGTCGAGTTAGAGAAATTCCAGCGGAGACTGTTAAGGAAGTAAAGAACAGGCCTGTAACAATATAGTACCTGGAGAGTGGTGTTGGTGTCACAATGCACGCCTGAGTCAGTGAAACAAGACTATGTAATTAAATGTCATAAGCATTTATCAGTTTCCTTTCTCTTGTAAAGGATTCGACACAGTTTCCACAGAAAACGGTTTCCAACAATTACCTGACGAAGGATGCCGACCATAGTCTTTCCTTCACCCGTCGATGGAAGGCCGAAACCTGCAGGAACCACCTGCATTGACAGTGTAACAAATTAGGGCTTCTATATAGATATAACCGTCAACAAGGGAAAAGCAAGAAGCCTAATCTCCTCAAAATATACAACAGTCAACATATTCAGTGTACTTGCAAACGAGACAACCTGTGAACGAAAACCCTTCTATGTCATGGAAACCAAACTTGCAACAACCAACATACTCGGTGTACCTGCAAACGAGACAACCTCTAGTGAACGAAACCCTCCTATGGCATGGAAACCAAATTTGCGTGTTGCAGAGCGCTTAACCTTGGAAGAAAACTAAATGAACCTCGTCTTCCAAACTGGATGGGGAACTAATTACCTCAACCAACCTGATCAACTCATCTTGAATGCTGATCCAACCCGACCAACTCTCACCCTGAAACTCTCACCCTGAATGCTGATCGTCGGATTAGTGAAGATCCATCCCATAATCTGCTAAACTCCATGTGTCCAAGATCATGGGATATTTCCAGATAAGCGTACAGTGAAATAAAGAGAGTTTAAATAAGCGAGGTGAGAGTTTAAATAAGTGAGGTGTACATCCTTGCAGGGAGGGGTGTAATATTAGTCATTAAATTTATTATTGAAAACAATAACTTTAAAATAAGATGCTGAACAGTAATATTAATGCATTGGTAAATGATTATTTAAAGGTGTACGATTGCTTCATATATAGTGATAAAAGGTCTAGTCTGAAAGTGTAACCATGTATTAATTACTTAAAAATTTATATGTTTTGGTAAGTAATGGTTAAAGTTGACCTGTTACATAGCCACAGGCTCATGAATCCAA
The DNA here is from genome assembly GCA_000404065.3 of Pinus taeda. Lineage (NCBI taxonomy): Eukaryota > Viridiplantae > Streptophyta > Pinopsida > Pinales > Pinaceae > Pinus > Pinus taeda. The sequence continues at coordinate 37,279 of APFE031174535.1, read as the reverse complement.
CCCAACTATATGAAAAGAGCATACCATGCCAACTCTAAATTTCTCGACCCAACTATATGAAAAGAGCATACCATGCCAACGCTAAATTTCTCCATGATTGCGTTGAAAGACTGTAGATGCATTCTATATTTAAGTCAATTTTCTATTTGTGATTTTTTATAATTTTTTATTTTCATATATTTATTAATTATATAGTCAATGGATGCTATCCCGAGTGGTTGGGAGGGTTTAATAATAACCTCCCTACCTAGGTTCCAATTGCTGTTGCAACATGAATTGTTGACGTCAAATGACGCAACCATATGTAACATGATGTAATTGATGAGACTTATATGATCCACGCTTCTTCCAGGGATTGCCCCACATTTTTAAGAAAATATTTATTGAATTATATCGATCGATGAATTTGAATATGCAACTTTGTTTGTTGTGTGTTTTGAGATAACTATTCTTCTACTAACTTCACGTTAATATGTAGATTTTGTAAATAAAAGATTTTTAATTATCGATCTAAAGCATCTATAAACTAGCAATTGTTTTTAAAGGTGGAAAGACACACTGAAGGAATAAAAGATCTGCGAAGACCAGGAAAATTGTGAAGATAATATGATCTTTTTCTTTTTTCAAATCTTTTCATTCACTAGTCGGGTCAATACAACTTAGATGACAACTTCAAAGAGTTAGAAAAAAAATTGACCAGGTAGCGATTGCCCACGGGAGGTTGAAGCCACTCTTGACTTTTGAAATGATGATTATAAATCTCACCAGCTTGCCCATTTCCAATGTTTCTCTTCTCAACAAAAGGACCAATGCAACAAAAGCCACGTCAATTTGGGTATATGCCCTTCACATGAAGGTCTTGGATGTTGGTTTTTGAAGGGCTTTGGTTATAGTAATTTCAAGGATGTCTATGTGGTTTTTGTCCAGTTCCTTAGAAACGAAGGGGAGGTTTGGGATTACATTGATTTTGTGTCAATGTTGTTCAGAAACATGATGAGTGGAATGACATTATCTCTTCCTTAAATGATACAATGTGTGCCCAACGGTACCAAAGTTTGTGCTCGGAAAGCCTATATGCTATGACAACACATTTTAAGAGCATCTCCAATGTGATGTAAAGCCTCAAGTGCCTCCAAGGTCTCGCACCAAGGATCCTACTATAGTAATTTTCCTCAAACCCCTCAATTTCTATTATGTATTAGAGTAGCACTTATATTTGTAGTCTCGTAGTTGATAGGCTTGTTTATTTACAACAGTTGTTTTTATTTTGGTTAGACATTGTCATCCATAGGGGATCAATATATTTTGGTTTTCCTTGTGGCAAATTGAGGTAGCCTACGTGAACACTCAATAAAAACGATGGCTATATGGTAGGCGTGTCTTGATTTTTTGAGGTAATACCAAATACAAATTCATGCACCAAAAAAAGAAGTGAAGGTAAAATTAGAAAACCAATTAATGTTTAAGATATTTAATATCATGGCATTACTATGTCAAGTAAGTTTTACAATTGGTGTCATGGATATCTTGTTGGATGGACACTTCCCTCTTCCCAAAGATGATGCATGTAAGGACAATGGAAGATTCAAAGGATAAAATATGAAGATGAGAAGAAGCATTGTTTATAAGGAAAGAGATGACAAAGGAAGCATACACAACATGAACAAAGAATATGAAAGAAAAAGGACAATGAAATATGGACCTCTTGACTTAATAAAATAAACCAATTAGAACATAGTAATGAAATAGAAAGATGATAGAAGTGAAAGAAGAAGAAAAAGGAAGATGAAGAAATAGACAAAAGGAAGGGACACAAAGTGATGTAAGAATAATAATATCATGTGTTCAATTTGAGATGCAAATGTGATGGCCCCATGAAACACATCCTTCAACAATTTAGCAATCCTTTTCACATGGACAAGGAATGGTCTTAATTGAGTGTTTGTATGAAAGGCTAGATTAACCTCATATTTTGGAATTTTATGTAGCCAAGTCAAATGATATTGATGTAAACCCAAAAGGCAAGTATCCCTCATTTAAAAGTTTGTGGTGTTGTAAAAATATTTTTTATTGCAAAAAATTGTGGTAAGCCAAAATCACTCGTCATGACAAAGGATTGTCTGTGGTACTCTAAACCCATTGATGTTTATGGTTCATGGTCATCGAAAACCTATTAGTGTAATGTTTGGGATAAATTGAAACTACCTAAAGATTGCAATGGTTAAATATGTGATGATGTAAAACATTTGGGATGTAATGGGTAAGCCTCCTCTAAACCCATTGATGTTTATGGTTCATGGTCATCGAAAACCTATTGGTGTAATGTTTGGGATAAATTGAGACCATGTAAAGATTGTAATGGTTAAATATGTGATGATGTAAAACATTTGGGATGTAATGGGTGAGACTCTACAAAGCCTTTGATGTGACAATTGAGGGTCAACCACATATACATGGAGGTGTGATGGTTTGGGGTCATCCATAAAAACTCATAGGTGTAATGGTTGAAGGTAAACAAGAGAAACCCCAAGATATGGTTGAATATAAGCCAAAAGACATTGAACGCAAAGAGCATAGAATATGAGGATAAAAATGGGACTGGAAAATAAAGAGAAACATGTTCACAAACACATGTTAAGGGGGTGTATGAAAGATAAACTCCTACTATGATGTATAATAAATTAATATGGTAAAACTATAATGATGTAAAGCAATTCTATAATTCTATGTAAGAATTAAGATGAAGAAAAATGAGAGAAGTCAGAAATAAAGATTCTTGAGAGAGCTATGAAGATATGTTAGAGATAGCTTAATTAATTATCCAATTATGACATGCTTGGTCACCTAAAGTTAGATAAAGGGACCAATTATAAAAGAAGAGTGCACACAATAATTATTTAATATAATTTTGTTAAAAAATAAAAAAGAGGAAAAATGGAAAAAGTTAGGGATAAAGATCTATGGAAAGATTCATAAAGTTATAATGTAGATATTTATGGAGATGGTTGAATTAAATATCCAATTTTGAAATAGTGAATATAATCACCTAAAATTATACAAAGTAAAATTACAATATTTATTTAATACAATTTCTTCTTTGGAAATTTCTTTAGTCAAAATTATGAATGGCAATGCTTTGTAATTGAACGGAGGGACTCATTCTACAACCGGTGTGAAGGCTCATTAAGGCTCATTCTACAACCCAATGTGATCCAGGTGGATGTTGGTGGCCACCCACCTATCCCATTTGGACCCCCGCAACTGTCTCTTTCAGCATTTTCAGTTTCCTTAATTGTAGCACAACTTACTATTTTTAGCAGTTTTTCGGGTCCTGAACTTCCGGAGCCGTTTTGAGGCCCTAAACGACGTTTTTTGGGGAATCTGGGGGCAACATGGATCCATGGAATGGACCGATGTTGCCCGTTCCAACAATGATAGTGCTCGAATAGATCTTTCTAATGAGCTATTGTACGCGTCAAACAGAGATCATATGCT
>APFE031174535.1:2425-13659 GCA_000404065.3 Pinus taeda | reverse complement strand
TTGTGGCTTTGTATTATTATTGTTAGGTCGGCTGGGTTATATTGTGACTCCTTAGACTCCTATATATAGAAAGGAGGTTTTGTCATTTGTACCATCCAAGAATTGTTCATTTATGTAATGTAAAGGAGGTTGCCCCCTCGAAGAGGCTGAATTCTAAGGCGTTGATCTATCTTTTCTATCTTTTCTTGAGCTGGTTTCATAACATATTCTCTTCCTCTTCTTTTTGCAATGTTGAAAATGTCATTCATCTTGAACATGTATTGATTTTATTTTAGTACAACATGTCATATGAAAGGCTTCCTCACACATATCACAAATGAGAGTTCTAGGTGGATCTTATGAAAAACGACATATTTTAGAAAATGGTGAGGAACTATTATCACCAACAACACTTGGATGCCCCACTGCTGCATACTCCCCCGAATAAACAAACCAACCAAGAAATTCATACTCCTCCAAAATAAATGCACCACTCTTTTTCATAGTCACTTTCAAGAGAGAGTAGTGTATTATCACTAAAAGACATGCATGTAGATAAATAAATTACATCCTGTTTAGTGGAGACCGAAATCTATCTTAAATTATAATCAGATATTTGGAAGGATGGACTACCTAGAATTTGAAAACTGGGAGACTCTTCAATGATTGAACTACTTCCTGAAGTAACCTCTCCAACATCAACAACATTCATATATGGGTTTTTGTAATCCAAATGTAAATTTGAAGATCTTGTGTGACATAACGAAATGACCTTACCATCAATTGTCTTATAATTAGTATGCATTCTAAGGCAATCCCACCAAAGTTATTATTTATGAACTTGTTTCCCAACTACAGAAGAGTCAATGGATAACTTGTACAAGGGATAACCTATACACTTATGTCATGCTGCTCAATATTAACATTGAACTTGCCAGTATCTTCTACGTGTGATGCATTAGGTGTCTAAATAGAATTTATGTTGTCATTATGTGAGAATTCCTTTTGAGGAACCTGTTTTAGCGGCTACAAAGACTCTCCAAAACTTTTCCTTACCTTTGTTTTGTAGCCTCCCTACCAACCATCCTTAGCAACATGCCTTGCACCACCCAGGTACTTATGCTTTCAATTGAGTTTATTTGGCTTAATAGCTTGTGTTCGCTAACTTGTTTGTCTTTCACATGCAATCTGACCTCCCATGACTTGATCTCAAACCAGTGGTTATTTTGACTTGGAAAATTGCACAGAACTAGAGGGAAACTAGCCTTGCTCTCCAGAATTGTGCAGTGCATCCTAGCAGCCAACATCACTCTCCAGAATTGTGTAGAGTAGGCATGTTTCCTTCCCCAAGAAAATTGTGCAGAGTAGCCCATCACTGGGATTTCTCTTAGAATTTGCACAACTCTGACTAACAACCTTGGCTTCAGTCGAGAAATTGCATAGAGCTCGAGGGGAAGCTAAAGCCACTCAGCCCAAAAACTACGCAAAAGTCATTCCATGTCGTGCTGACCATTGCATGTGCTCATAGGTTGATTGGTTCCCTCTAGGAATATGCAATATTTCCTTGCATGAATGGGTCTTTTTTCCATAAAAAATTAACAATAAAAAAGAAAAAATCATCCCTACGTTTTAGGGATCTATTTTTAGCAGTTGGGGATTACATGCAAAATCTGTTTTAGAAACCTCCCGCCAAGTGTCACTCTTTCCTAGATTTGTGGCATGTGCGTTATAATCCTCAATCTTTTTAAAATTATTAATTCGATGTTTCAGAGCTCATTCTTCATGTTCGATCTTGGAGCTTTGGCATTCCCAATGCATCTAGGAACTTTCGACACACTCGTCACAACTATTGTTAGGTAAGTTCACTTTTCATGTCTTTGTTGATTTTCTATCGCTTTTTACATTTCGATTTATGTAAATGTAGTTTTCATGGTTTTATTAAAATCTTGTTGTCGTTTCAATGCATTTTATCTTGTAGAAGCATTGTTTTGATTTTTTCATTGCATTTCCTTGTTGTCGCATGCATGAAATTGTTTCTGCATTAACAGTCGTCATTGCATCAAATCACTTCACACACTTCATTTTTTCCCCATATTACTGAATCCTACACTTACTAATTACATTAATTTTTATTCACTCATGTCTTCACCCATCTTTGCACATTCATTTAGTCCTTATTGATTTTCAGTCGCCCGATGACAAGTTTGAGTTGCCTTGGCCTAGACCTTGCCTTAGTCAGCTTGCACTATGCATTTCTAGGATGCAAGGCCTTGCCTTTCTCCCATAATTGTGCAGATATTGCCTCACACTGGCCTCTGAGGGTTTATTTTGCGCATTCTTGAGTGGCAGTGCCTTAGTTGGCCCCTGAGATTGCACAGTGCAACTTTCCGTGCAACAGTCATGTTGACTAAAACTGCGCATTGCATTGTTCCAGTCCTCAAAAAGCCAATATGAATTGTGCTCTGCATAGTTTCTGTAGTCAGTCAACTAATTAGCAGCCTGAAATATGCTTTCCACAGTTTCAACAGTCAGTCTCCCAACCTCTCTTAAAGAAAAATGCACAATTTTCCCAAGAAGTCACCCAAGTGTTTTGTGTGTCAGTCCTCGAGTTTCTTTTGGTTTTCAACTGACATTTTGATTTCCATGAGAATTTCTATATCCCTAGGTATCACAGGTGTTCATCAATCCCTTAGTGGTATAGGTATAATGGCTTCTAAGAGAGCAGGGTCAAAGGATACCATAAAGAGCACAACTAAGGATGTGGTCAAGCAAGTGTCTGTGAGCTTGCCCATCTATGAAGATACTAAGTTGTTCATAGACAAGGGGATTAAGATCACATGGAAGGACATAAATGACATCTTTTTAGGCACACTTGAGGAGAATTAGGAGGAATGTAAAGTCTATGTCAACATACACAAGTCTGGCTTCTACCGAGTTTCATGCAAGTATCCCACATTTCCATGGGCAGATAAGATCCACTAGATTGTCTTGCATACTGATCTCGAGACATTAGTGTTGAACATTGTTAGTAGAACAAAACTTGCTACCTTCAAGGAAGAGAAATTTCAGGAGATGTATCACTTTTCGGAGTCAGTGAACAAAATGGATGCACTCTTCATCAATCCCAATAGCAATGCGAAGTCAATAGACATCTTGAAGAGCTAGGTCAAGAGTCATCTAAGTTTAGGAAAACACCCAACCATGTATAGAAGACAAAGACACTGCAAAAGGCTTATCTATTCTCAATCATCTTCACATGCTACTTATATGGCCAGGAGAGGACAGAGACCTTACTTCATAGTTGGGTGATTGTGTTGGATCAACTAGTGAATGAAGGAAGACCTTTCAACTGGTCCGACATGTTGTCTCTCTAGCTAAAGGGGGAAGTAACAAATTCCTGGCATGTACCCAAGGGTCAAAAAGAAAACTCTTCATGCCCACCTACATTCTTGATGCAATTTGTACCTGAAGGCACTTCCCTGGTTTGGTTGGGCATCGACACCTTCAAAATCCTGTGCGGACATCTATTGCAAGCTGTTCTCTGAGTGCAATTTTAGTTGCGTTATATTACATCTATCATACCACTTCATCACCCCGGTGTACAAGATTATCTTTGAGCAGGATATGCCTTGCATGTCACATGCAATGATGGAGGCAATGGTTAGCATATCAGATTGGTATGCCTCACCTCTTGGCACCTTCATACAGATGTACAATGTAGAGAAGGCTCCACATGTGTTACCAAAGTTTTCCATGGACAACTTGGTCATGTAAGAGGCTGCATACCACATCTCGACATGGTTCTCAGTAAAAATGCACAAGAAGTAGGCACCTTGGCTCGCTCTTCCTTTGTGGATCGAGTTGTATGAGATCCAGAGTCTCAAGCATGTTGAGGCCAAGACAAAGGAATTCGACAGATTCACCTTTGACATCAAAAGTTTCAATCCATATGACCCACACTGCGTAGTCAAGGACCACTATGCCAAGGTGTATCATCCTTGGATCCACGGGTCATGTCATTAGCACGAGAAATACCCATGGAAATATTGTTACATCTCCTCAAGGCTCAATGAACCCATCAGAGTGCTTGTAGAATGGGTAGCAGTGCATAAGGAAGCAATACTTGACAGAGTAGCAACAAAGAGCAGCAAACATGCACATGACAAAGGCAAGAGGAATATTTTCGATAGTGCAAAGGTAGAGAAAAGCTACAATTTCAAGGAAGATCCACTTGTATAAAGATCAACTTTGGATTTTGAAGTGAAGAGGTGAAAGTGCAACAGAAATATTGGGCAAAGACAGAGGGAGAAGCAGAGACTGGAGGAGGCAAAGAAGAAGTTTCAGGAGGTTGAGAAACAACTAAGGGAAGAAAAAGGGTTGTGCAGAAGGGAGAAAGAAGAGCAATAGGAACAGGAACAATAGGAAGTGTAGTGTACACACATTGAGGAAACTATGTAGATACAGGTTAATGAATCAGAATAATTGGCAGATAGCAAACAGGGTGAGCAATCGCAGGAGCAGGACTTTTCTCAGGAGATTGAAAAAATATTGGAACATATGGATACGGATGTGGTTAAGCCAGAGCATGATCAAGACACAAACCTCATGCCCAATGATCCAAAGGTCACTCGACATGCTTCACCAGATATGGGAGTGGAGAAAGTCCCAAGTGATCAAGGCGATACTAAAATCCTTGAGGAAAATCTAGAAGAAGATGCGGACAACATATCCTTTGATGTGTCACAACATAGAGTTGTGTAGTCACGTAGAGTGTCCACCTTGGATTTCCATGCATTTTGTGCCTAGTTTTGAGAGTGAGTGATTATGTTCGATGTGCACAGCCATCCAACTACATTGGTCGATGCTACAAAGGCATATGCCGAAGCCACCATCTCAAGTGTGAGATTCTTGATAGCTGAGAACGAGAGCATGGTTAAGGAATTGTAAGCAGCCAAGTAGAGAGAAGAGAAAGCTACAGCGTCCACCAGAGCAGAGTGCAGGAAAGAAATACTTGATGAAGTATCATCTCTCGAGACAGTCATGCAAAAGTTGTACTTCAAGTTCGTTGTTGTGCATAAGTCAGTTGTCCATCTCAATGGTTGGCAGTAGCATTGTGCTGGGAGAGCATGCATCTTGACAGACATACACATTGTTTTCGATCACATGTAGATATGGAAAATGAGGTACAAGGGAGCCCCCATTGTACTTTCCAAAGATGATGAAGCCAAAGGCAGTGGAGTTGAAAGCACACATCCAGAGTTAGATCCAAAACTATGAGGAACTTCCACATCTCATCACCAGCTTACAAGCTTCACATGCATGAGTGTTCAGGATCATGGATGCCATTGTGAATACACATGCCATCCCATCCATTGTCATACTCACTGAGGTGAAGGAAAAGAACCAAGTTTGACTAGGGTAAACATTTAATTTGAGCAGTTTATGCACATAGCCACCAATGCAAATTTGCAGATGAGCATAGACACTATCCACAAGTATGTCACTAGTCCGACTACACTCAAGACCATGATGCACATGCTACATGGTGAGTTGGATATAGGTTCCAAATTAGTGTACCTGGATGCTACGGAGGTAAGAGTTCACTTTCAAAAGGATGTCACCACGGAGTACATAGACACCATAGTAGACTACCAAGATTGGCATTAATTCACCACCAACAATCACCGAGAAGATGTCAACGAGTTAGTATTCCCATAGTTGTCTGAGTCTCAGTGATGTTTTGTATGGCTTACTCAAGCCCATTTTTGTCTCACATGGGTACATGTGCAAATTGTATTGTAAACATGTTGTAAAGTGAAAGACCAAGTGTCAATAATACAATGTAAATAGTCATGTGTAAGTTGAAGAGTCATGAGGGTAGCTCAAGAGTCACAAAAGGGGAATGTTAATGGTCACCCCACCCTTTTCTATATATATAACCTCATAACTCATTGTAGAGGCTTTTGGGAGTCAAGCTTCTAATAGGTATAACTTAGAGAAATCTTGGAGTGTATTCTAACGAGCCTTGGCTTCTCCACAGTTCAGAGTGAGTACATCTCTTTGGAGGAGCAGGAGATAGTGACTATATCATTCCACTATTGGGGCTAGTGGCTATCATGGTTGTATGTATGATAGGATCTTTCACTCTTTTAATATAATAGAGCTAGCACGTTTCATGCATATATTGTTATTGTGGGTTGACTATTCTGGTTACTATAACAATGTATGTAGTTGTAACTTACACATGTATGTATGGACTATTCCATATATGTTTGTATGAATCTTGTTGAATTGTGTTTTTGGTTTAACTCATCAGTTTGGATTGTCGACTATTCTGCTTTCCATCTTGTGATGTTTATCATCTCGTGTTTTCCCTTTCAAGTTGTGTACTATTACATGCTTCTAACGAGCATACTCCTCTCCATTTCCATGTGGTAGAGCCTCTCCATGCATCTTCCCTAACTTGCTTCAAGGTCACACCCTTTCTTCCAACAAATATATATTGCTTACCTCTATGTGCAATCACAGTCAAGACGATACTATACTACTCACTGTTGGGACTCCTACCCCAAACAGTCTGAGGTCTAGTTGGGACTTCTTACTAGAGAGACTCCTTGACATGTTGGCGGGTCTAGAACCATTAACAAAACCATATGGGTTTGTTTTTATAGAAGTGCTAAGAAATTTCTCTGTAGCTTTTTGCATTTATATACATAATTATTTTGCTTCAGGACATAATATCTGGACTATTTCTCCATAATGGACAAATCCAAGCATGATTCAAACATTCACTGACTTAACGAAATTAAGATTGTCTTCTATTACAATCAAATTTTCCTTTATACCAACGAAATGTAAACTTAACCCATCATCTAATCTCTTTGGACAAAATATTGCGCTATCACCATCTAATGGGAAAAAAATGTAATTGTTCTAGTGTAGCATGCCCAACACAAAACTCAATGTAGCTCTTAAGGAACTTGGAAGGCTACTTTGAGCACTCATTTAGTCTACATTTCTGCATGCTGGAACAATCAGAGCTCCGTGAAGAATTTTCCAAAGAGCTTGATACTCCCTCCATTTCTCTAGTATTTATATCTTAGAAAAGTTCCCTACAGGAACCATCAACAACCTTAGATATAACATGAAAAAGATGCACTCAAGTGTCCATGCTTTAATTAGATCAATTGCAAATCCAAGGAGCATGCCATGATAGATGCAAGAACATTAAAGCCTGGAAAGTCAATATTTGTGGCAAATTTGTTTAAAGTAATAGCCAAACTCTAGAAATTCCATACGTGGAATCGACTCTAAGCATTGAAAAATTCTTCAAAAATGGTAATTTATTTCAGGGTAGACCTTGGACGCTCTGATATTTAGAGAGGGCACCTTATTCCTCCTCGTCTTGCAGGTGCGTGGTGTTTCTTCTCCTCTTCCTCTACCCGTTGGTTTTCATCCAAATGGGCATTGGAAGGTTGTTCCTGCTCCCTTATGCCCGGGAATGGCCAAGGAATTTATGTATAGCTTCACCATCTTCAACAAAATTCAAATTCAACTAATATTATTGATGGTTTTTGAGAAGTGTCAAACTTTCCACACATTAATCAAAATTTTGTAAATTATTGTAGCAACGCCTAGGGTAAAGGAATAGACTGTTTTGTCGTTGCCTTATAGTGTACAACATTCTCTGTCAGTCTGGGGAACGATTGCGTAGATAGACTGAACGACTTGGGAGATTTTGCAATAAACAAAGATTTTAAAGAAGAAAGAAGAAATTTTTGCAGCCGACGGACCTTAGGATTTTGTCAGCTCTGCAGAACTCGAACTGGGAATGGGCCTTATAGAGACGCTTGAAAAATAACCTCGGTAGGTTTCAGTAACTAAAGGACTAGTCTTTGCGGGGGTTGATGGCGTGCATGAAAGTTGCTACTACGGAGTGGCTAGAGAGACCGTCTATTGTGAGTCTATTTTGATGAACCCGACTCTGACTTTCCACGTGTCAAATTTTGAATGATTAGAGGACGAGAAAATGGAGCACGGTGATTGGTTAGGTTGAACAATATTTACCCAACGAACTTCATAGAGAAACACCTTTGGTGTAAATATGAATAATAAATCCACTGTAACATTTTTTGAGCTTAAAGTTTGAATCAATTTTGTAAGGTTCTATTAGTAACGTATTTAACTGAATTTATTAGATGACTTTAGCTGAAAGATACTATAAATAATGTATTTAATTAGATGGATTGCACCGTCTAGATTTTTAATTTAATTATAAAAAATAATAGAGTTTTAATATTTTAATTTAATTATTTATAATTGTAAGGTGGGTAATAGTGATTCAATTTTTACTAAATTTATAGTAATATGCACAAGGATTATGGTGGAAATTTTCTGTTAAGATAAAGTTTGGTAAGATGTTAAGAAGTTATTTGTTACCATTTTAAGACTTGATCTCTGCCATGAGTCTAGTTTTCTTACATAGTAGCAAAGGACAATGTACTTGGTTATATATATATATATATATATAAAAGATTTATTTGAAATTTGTTTTTAATTAAATTTGTTAATTAAAAAAATTGTAGTCATGGTTTATTGGGCATGTGATATTTATAGGCCTTGGTATTAGCCCATGGTATCGTAAAAAAACCTATTTACATATTAAGAATCTCCGTGGTAAGTTAAGAATCTTGTTATTTTTTCAAAATTCTTTTTAATAATTAAAATAAGATAATAATTTTAAAATAAAGGTTACAGTCTTGTTAGCTTTTTTACAAAGGTGAAATGCATAATAAAACAAGTGTCATATAGAAATTATGTTATGGGAAAATTTGCTTGAAAAAGTATAGCTTACATTGGTCAATGTTAGCTAAATTAATAGACAAATAAAATCCTATAGTCTTATTTTGTAGAAACTAATACATTAATTATTTGTTAAGGAACATGAAATTGCATAAATTATTGTCAGAAGTAATGGATGACAAATATAATATTTACTCTCTTCAAAACTTAATTTCCACAAACGTCTAACCAAAATGCATGATAGTTTGAACAAGTAAATCAATTACTAAAATCGTCCCTTGATAAAAACTACTAAACTTTTTTATACTTATTAGTCCTTGCAAAAATAAAACTATAGCAATCTATTTGCCTTTTGAATGATAAGAGTTTAGCATTGACCATGAGAATAATAAAAATAGAATAAAAATATTGAGGGGATAAAAATTCAAGATCTTCATGAAGTGGCCATGGACATAGCTCTCACTTCCACTATGCAACATGGACAATGCTCTGATAATGCTCTGATGTCCACTAAGTCTACAAAGGTTTAAGGAAATTTCTTAGTGTGGTACCTTGATGGTATCCTGGTGCCAACATTGAAATGCACAAGGGAAAAATAAAAGTATTCAAGTAAGTCGACGATATCATCTGAACGCATTATCACGAGTGCCTCAATTATGCTTTTGTTCAACATTTATGGTATTATTTGTGTTTTTTATTACAAAGTATATTTATATTGATTTTGAATTTATTAAAACTCTTATAAGATAAAAGAAAACTTACATGCGAATATAAATTTTCTTGGACGTATATGCATTAAGTAGAGATACATGGTAAATTTATATAGATTTTGATTAATAATTTCATTATATTTTTATATATTAATTGTTTACTATTTAATTGGCTTTTTATTTCTTGAGAAAAGAAACCTGTTTTTTCATTTATGATTGAAAGTAATATATATATTGTATATACATTATATGTGTGCATTTACTAAGGATTTACCGAAATTTTATTGTGGTAAATTTTGTCCTTACAGATGTTTAAATACATTAAAACAATATATCAATAGATATGAAAAGGCTCAAATAACTACAAAACAAAAAACAAAAAACAAAAAATATAAGAGGGAAGATCATATAAAAGAACTTGTCTTACTCTTCTTTCTTTTCTTTCTTTGGACATGAAGTCATTCCCCAGCTTTTGAGTCCACTAGAAGAATAACCAAGGAACCCACATAAACCTCAGAAGGATGCTTCTTGTCTAAATTTGATCTTTCTGATATGTGGACAAGTTTGATGCCCATTGTCTCATCCTTATTGTGAGTCCTATTTATCTAATGTTCTAGCAATCTCTAATAATAGTCTACTACAATACCCATAGGATTTTGTACATTCACTCCTAAGTGGGCCATGATGTCTCCATCCTATTTTTACCTCTAGTTGAACTTGTTGGGTCTCTTTGTTTTCTTCCTCTTTAACATCATAAGGGGGAATCTCATAAGAATGCCACCATTTTGGCATGTTCATATGTCCTTTTCTCTTTTATTGTATTCTTCTTACCCAGTGGACATGTGTTTTGCAAATGATCTATCTGAAAACATACATGACATTGAAATTTCGTGTTCTCATAGTCTAAAACTTGGGACCATTGAAAGTTTTTAGTTTCAAGCTTATGCTTTATGGTAGCCCCTTACTTAGATTTATCTCCACATAGATCTTGGTGAAAGTGAAAAGGCCATCCGTTGTTCTCTCCAAGTCCCTAAATTTTAATTTTCCAAGTGTATTTCCAATGTCTTTTAGAACTTTGTCATGCCCAAATGAGAGAGGTAGGTTTGGAAGTCTAGCCCATACTGGCATAGTTGTAACCACCATAGATGTGGCATCAAAACCAGGAAACCATGGAGTGATATATAAACCAACCCTACCCTAAAACCGTGGTCCTTCATTTTCTACAAAATCCAGATCCTTTTCTGTTTCAAATTGCATGATCTCAGTTATCCCATCAGATTGAGGATGATAAGATGAGCTATAAGCTAATTGAGCACTAAGACATGAAAATATTTTTGTCCAAAAAAATTGAGTGAAAATGAGATCTTTGTCACTTACAACAATGTTTGGGTTTGCATGTAGCTTTTGAACTATTTCCATAAATGTTGTAACAACTATATTGGCTTTGAAAGAGGGTGAGATAATGCACAAAAGTCTCCATACTTGGTAAGTCTATAAACTACCACCATGATGATACTTTTTCATCACACTTGGGTAAACTTGTAGAAATTTGAATAATATAACACTTATTCACAAAGATTATCCTGATTATACACTATTTGCAGAATGCATGCATAATACATAACCTCCTCTACCATTGATCATCAATTTGCGGAATTAAAAAAATAATCGCATGCGCACATTGAAACATCAATCACACATATCAACATAGTATGTAATGGGAAAAGCATACAGCTGAAAACC
>APFE031174521.1:65510-82284 GCA_000404065.3 Pinus taeda | reverse complement strand
CCTTGGCTTTGTCCTTTGTTCTGTGGTTTCGGGGCACCTTTCCCTTGCTTTGGATTCGCAGATCCAAAGTCTCGCCTCTTTTGTTTAAACTTCTGCTCGATCTTGACGGCATATCGGTATGCTATGCCGAGAGAGGAGATGTTCAGGAATTCCATTTCTTCCTGGATGTACTTGTGTAGGCAGCCACGGTATTTGAGTATCAAATGCTGCTCCGAATCCTTGATACCCAACTTCGTGCGAAGGGTATGGAACAGATTGGTGAACTCCGGCACATCTTGATCCCTTCCCTGCCGCAGCGTGGTCCACTTTATGTATTCATCCTCATAGCTTCCAACAGGGTAGTATTGCTCCTCAATGGCCTCCCGGAATGAATTCCAGGTGGGTGCGGCTGAAAATAGTGAGTCTGTAGTTTCATCCTTCTGCTCGCAGTAGGTTTCCCACCAGTCCTTGATGTGGGGGGCTGCTTTGAGAAGAGCGAAAACAATCTTTTCCCGACTCGAAAATTCATGAACAGAAAAATAACCCTCTAGCAGATTTAACCATTTATCTACGGCATCTGCGTCTATCTGACCCTCGAATATGGGGATTTCAAAATTAACTTGTACCTTAAAGGGTGTGGCGTTTCCAGAGAAGCTGCTGGAAGCCGATGCGCCGCTTCTGGTTAGCCGCTGAAGGATCTGCGCAAAGCTGTCCATCATCTCGTTCCGTTGTCGCTCGAGCGCTTCTTCGAGCAAGATTTTGATGGGATCTCCTGCCCCCTCATCTTTCTTCTCGTCATGGGAGGCCGTCGGGATTTGCGAGGCTGGTCTTGCAAAGGTTCGAACATTTCAAGCCCTAACTCCTTATATCCCGACCTTGTTGGGGACATGCAAAGAAAAACAGAGAAAAAAGCAGACCGCTCTGATACCACTGATCCGGATTTAAACATGAACGCAACAAATTACAGAGATAACCATATACACAGATATGCAGCGGAAATAATACTTCATTTCATTAATGGAAAATACTAAAATATGCTTACAAACAGAAAATGGAAATAAACTAGCGAGGGCGATGGTAGCTTATCTCTGAGAAGAGATGTGATGGCTACATGCCTCTGAACTGTGTTACAATGAGGCTCGAAGGCCTATTTATTGTTGAGAAACAATGAAAAAACCCTTCACTTTCCAAAACCTAACCCTAGGAGATGAAACGCCAAACTGTGGGCCCCGTTTGGGGGTAAGTTGGTACATCAACTTCCCGGGGTCGTAACTTTAGCACATGATCTCCGTTTGACGTGTACAATAGCTCATTAGAAAGATCTATTCGAGCACTATCATTGTTGGAACGGCAACACTCCATACCCATGTTGCCCCCGGATTCCCCAAAAAACGTCGTTTAGGGCCTCAAAACGGCTCCAGAAGTTCAGGACTCGAAAAAATGCTAAAAATAGTAAGTTGTGCTACAATTAAGGAAACTGAAAATGCTGAGAAAGACAATGGTGGGGGTCCAGGTGGACTTGGCAGGTGGCCACCAATATCCACCTGGATCAGATATTGAGGTGTTGTTGACTCCATAAGCCCAATGGATAGTTGTTAAATCTATTTCCACCATTCATATTTGTCACAGTTGTTCTATAAGAGTTAGCCACCTTATCTTTAATCAAAATCATTAATCCATTTAGAGAGAGCCCTCTCAGGTTGAGGAGGCTAAGCCTCAGCCTAAAGTAGGTTTGAAACAGTTACTTGAAGTCTTCCTGGTCTGCAGCCTTCCAGGGTCTGATTTTGAGATAACAAGTACATCAAACTGTCAAATTATAACAACAAACTTCTACATCATTCTTTGCTCAACATGAGCATCAAATCCTAGTAGTAGCATAAGCATAATCACTTAGCAACATATCAAACTCTTGCTCAATCATGAAAACATATACTCACTCAGATTTATCAATACATAAGCAACAATATGCAATCACTGCTCAACAAAGGCTCATACAATCATACCTTTAAGCCATAACAATAATATTCTCACCATACACTCAAGATAAATCAACATATCAATATGTGCTACAACATATACAGAGCTTGTACATGGAAAGAAATTTTCAAAAGACATTACATGCCACCTACAACATATATAAGGCACATATTCATGACAAAACACAAAAAACTCATAGACATGGAAGTCCCTAGAACAACAAAAATGTTAACTAAAAAATGCACTGTCAATACTCCGCCTCTGATCTTAAAACTATGCTTAGGTTACACATACTTTGTCTCTACATCAATTCATTGCACATGTTTATTCATTTTTATGCACAAGAATTAAATCCACACTAAATTGAAGTGATCCACGATCCAATCTTAAGGGTCCATTTCTGTCTTGATCATGTACAACTTCTCTCGCACATATATTATGCTAACAACACTTAGTGCTTAGCCAATGCAAATCACATTGCATCTAAACTTACCCATACACATCAGAGCTCAATACACTTGATGTTTATTGCACCTATATTTTGTCAAACCCACCAACAAATTGTTTCAATCACATAACATATGAACTTTGAATCTCAGGTCAAACACACAACTATTACAAAACACACTCTAAATACATCATTTGGACTTACTCTGTCATTCAATTTAACACATACCACCATGATCCATAGCTTTGCTCAAGTTATAATTATATTCCCTTGTAACTGATACAACCCTCATGTGTAAGTGTATTCCACTCCTAATTGCACTGAGTCTCTAACCAATGTTTGATCCATCACATGAGAACACAATTACACACATGCTAATGTATAAATGTATACGATTGATATCATCTAATCAAAACACTTCTAACCTTTGGTCAATCACACCTTGGACCCACACACATTATCTCAATCGCACTCTTGGGCAATTTTTCACAACATAAACTTTACAGATATGTTCATTTTACTTCCAAAAGTTCATTATGTGTGACCTTTCTACTCCAAAAGTAGGAAACCATCAATCACTCTGATATGGCACACATGTTAATTCACACACCATATATGGATGACCAACGATCTCAGTAATTACACCTTTAATAATGAATAAATTAATGCACTGGTGTACATAAGCTACATGTGTATTCATTTATATCACTTCATTAGCCCTCTATAAAAAATGATGTATCTCTAAAATAGAGGGAGAGACACAAAATATTCACTAGTGACACTTTGTCTCTTCAAAATATTGGCCCAAATTCATACACTAGGTTATAAATTCTTGCAATCATATATAGACATGAATGCAACAGGTTGGAGATACACCCCAAACAAGCTAATTACATAGAATACCCTCAATTGCACATTTTATGGTTCATTAAGGCCTTCATAAAACCTTTCATTTGATCCATTGGTCCACAGATTGTGCACCACACTTTCATGCACTTAATTGCTGACAATAGAAGTTGAACCATCCAATGACCACTACCATACACTACAGGCGTATGTTCAAGACTAGGTGCTTGATATTGATTAAATATTGTACATTCTCTCACCATGTCACACGTTGTTTGACCCATAAATGAATTTTTAGAAACTAACATAGAGACAATTTCCTCATTGCACCAAGGCTCATAGGATCAATTCACTATACATTGGAGACTGATTCACATTGGTGATCTCTACACTAGGCTAATCGATCACTCAACTCTGTATTTTTGACAAATTAACCAATCAAATCAAGACCAATCACCTAAGTTCCATTAATGAAATCCACTATGATCATATTCGTATGTTAGATCATCATTGAACTTAGATCAACTAGGAACCTGTGCCAGAAAAAGAAAAACAAATGAAACAACGATTACACAATTATTCTAGTCGCTTTCTTCTCCACTCTGTCGCCCTTTACAAAAAAAAAAAAAAAAAAAACAAATTGATCCACATATAATATATTACATAATTTCTTTGATGAATCCATGTTAATTTGTGATGGGGTTATTTATATACACCCTTTGATAGCAAAATTGGTTCGACTTAATGACTTATCACAGGAAAAAACCAAAGTAAAATTTGATGGTTTATGAGCTTACATCCAACTGTTGAGATTACCTTGGGAAATTTCCATGGGATATTATAACAACCCCAGGTTAAAATTTCATGTAATAAAGTTAATAAATGAAAAATAAGGCCAAGGTCATGATACACGTATTCCAAGTCGAGTGTTGGGAAAAACATCCTAGCGGGCATCACTTGTTGTGTATTGTGGCCAAGGAGAAATTGACCTTGCAATTGTAAAGGCTTTGAAAAGGAAAAAAGGGTATTTATTGGCATTTATTTATGAAAATAAAGGAAATTAGGAGAAAACGGAGGTGAAAGGTCACAAGTTTCAGTTGAGGAGGAAATTGAAGGTTAGAGGCATCAATAATAAAAAGATATAAAAGCATTAGTTTTGAGCCTTTTGTCAGTTCAGTTTCAGAATTAGTCTCAAAGAGGAGAACAACACCAAGAGGAGAAGGAAATCAAGCAAGCAAGGAAGGATAAGGAAAGAAAAGGAAGGAAAAGGAAAGCAAAGGAAGGACAAGGAAAACAAAGGAAAGAAAGGATCAAGCAAGGAAAGGTTGGATCAACTAGCTTCAGCCATAATACTTATAGGCAATAGGTTGCATGTATGATTTCCTAGCTGGTTTTGGCATGCATGGTATATGGACGTGTTTATTTGGTTCATTTTTTATCATTGGCATGGGTTTTGCTAGGTTTCGATACTGGTTTTTAGCTTTGCCTTGCCATTTTCAGATAACCATGGTGTGATGGGATTATTTCTTGGTTGAGATTTAGATTGCTAGAAGGTTTTGGATCTTGGTGAGGTGGTATCAGGAAAATCCCAAGGGTTTGGGTGGAGACGGTTTTCTTCAGAAAGCCCTCAACAGGTGGGTGGAGACAGGAAAATTCCTCAAAAGGATGGTGAAGGAATTCTAAGGCATCTAAGCTTGGTTTGGTTTTGTGATCTCAAGATTGGTTTAGGTGAGATCATGGTATGGTGAAAGTGGAGGTGGTTTAGCCGTTGGAATCCCTTAGTTGTTTATGGATTGGTTTATCTCATGAGATCCCACATTCATGTTTGGAATATGGCACAGGGGTGATTGGCTGAAAGAAAGATTTGGTTCAGCCCAATATATGGTTGAGTGGTACATAAAAGTCCCTAACTTGGTTGGATTTTGCATATGGTTAATAAGAGCTAAGTTTCTCTTGTCTTTTATGATTAATTATACTTGTTATTATGTGGCTTTAATGGTTGTTCTATCATTGTTATCTACCTAGTTATATGTTAGTTATAAGCATGGTTTTATGACATATTTAAGTGTGGATCTTATCAAATTTTAAGTGATGAATGTTTGGTTAATGAATGCATGACCTAATTGGCATTATGGTAGATATTGTGAGAAGGCATTGGTCCTTCTTATTAAACCTCATACAAGCTTCAAATCCTTATGTTCAAATATGGATTCATGACCTGTAAGTTGCATGTGTAGCATGTGTTTGACGGAATGTGTGTCCTAGTTAGGAGGGGTCAGGTCAAGTCCTTACTCAAGTTCTTGGTTTAGAAGCTTTGATTTTACGTTATTCATCATTTTTGGAAGTTTCATTGAGTTCTGGGCAGAGGCCTGAGTAGTAGCCCTGAAAAAGTGGCTCAGAATTTGGGGTCGCTGGCACAAAACTGACTATAAAATTCCATAGTTGCTAGGAAGCAGGCTTGTGGGAGGGATTGGAGGATTACAATTTCTTGGAGACCTTATCAAGGGAGCATATGAGAGCCTAGGTCAGGAAAAATAGAGTTTGCTCGGGGGTTGTAAACCTAGAGGGGTTGGGAAGCTACTGGAGGTCGTGTAACACCTGAGGGAAGTCAGTAAGGTATTAAGTTGTCGACTCCATTTCATTAAGGTCATATAGGGTGTTGACTCTTATCATAGTGACCCTTTGTTCATGTATACCATAGGAAAACTGGTGAAAGTGGGTAAATGTGGGAGGAGGCGGTTATAGATAGCCTATGGTTTTCATTTTCCACACTACAAGATGCAGAGGCTGATAACCCAAAAATAATCTGGGTTGGAAACACACATTGCTAACTGGAAAAATTGGTTGATAAGTCCGTAAACACTGGTTGTCCATATTGAATCTACTTTTGTTGCCTAGATTAGGATATCTTAAAATTCTCCATCCATATTTGCAAACAATTTCAACACTTGTTTCATTACATGTGACATCGTTGTTTTTGAAATAAAATTCCATGTAAAACAAAATGTTTTTCATAATAAAACATGGATGATTAATTGATAATGAATGTTAAGTTGGCTATTTGGGGTTATTCAAGAGATGGGTCGTTAATAGATGTCTCTAAACAATTTGCATCATATGACTTCTTATTTTCCTATCCACATTAACAATTTGTAAAGTTCATTTCTTAAAGAAATTATTTATAATATAAATAATGTGGTAGAAGACAACAACACATTAGCCTATTTATTGAATTCTATTTAGTTATATGCATTGATACAATTTTATAAATGTATTACACTTTTGAAATGATTTAAGATCTTATTGTAAGTATTTTAATATCTTATTTGTAATTTAAATCTATATAATCTATATATTTTATATTCGTATAATTTTTTTTTATAACTATGTATTACGAAATTAATTACTTATATAAGCAATCATCTCATATAATTCAATAAGTCAGGAAGCCATTTAGTCACTTTTATATCCCTATCATGTGGTTTGATATTAGTGCATAAATGACATTGTTTTTTTTGAAATAAAACTCCATGTAAAATAAATTTTTTTCTTAATAAAACATGGAATAATTAATTGATAATGAGTGTTAAGTGCACTAGTCAACCTCATGCAAGAGACAAGCCATAAATTGATGTCTTCAAACTTTTTGCACCATAATGTGGCATTTGATTTTTCCATTAATATTAGCATTTTGAAAATTTCAAATTTCAAATCCATTATGTTTAGTTGATATAATCTCATAGAATCCAACAAAACATGAATTTATTTATAGAAATGATGAATAAAGGAAAGGATGGATCAAGCAGCTTTAGCAGGAATATTTGCAGGTAATAGGTTGCATGCATGATTTCATAGTTGGTTTTGGCATGCATGGTATATGCATGTGTTTATTCGGTTCATTTTCTATCATTGGCATTGGTTTTGGTGGGTTTCGACAATGATTTTTACCCTTGCCCTTGCCATTTATGGATAGCCATGGTGTGATGGGATTCTTTCTTGGTTGAGCTTTCGATTGCTGGAAGGTTTTGGATTTGGGTTAGGTGGTCTCAGGAAAATCCCAAGGGTTGGGGTGGACATTGTTTTCTCTTGGAATCCCTCAACAGGTGAGTGGAGACAAGAAAATTCTTCAAGGGATGGTGAAGGAAGTTTGAGGCATCCAAGCTCGATTTGGCTTTGTGATCTCGGGACCAGTTTAGTTGATAATACAGTATGGTGATGGTGGGGGTGGTTTAACCTCTTGGTTCCCTTGGTTGTTTATGTATTGACTTATCTCATGAGATCCCACATTCATGCATAGAATATGACATGAGGGTGATTGGCTGAATGAAAGATTTGGTTCATTCCAATCTATGCTCAGGTGGTATGTGGAAGTCCCTGACTTGGTTGGCTTTTGCATATTGTTAATAAGAGCTAAGTTTCTCTTGTCTTTTATGAATAATTATGTTATAGCTCTGATACCACGTGTTATAGATATAACCCATAAATATATGATAATATAAATAAACCTAGAAATAACAAGATCTGAATATAGATAGAATGCTTCACTTTATTAATCAAACCCTTAAGGTAGGGCAACACCATATGTTCGCTCCTTAAGGAAGGAGAACACTCCACAAGCCATATGCATGTTCATACAATATTCTTTGACATCTCTCATTGTGGAGTCTCTAGCCTCTATATAGGCCTCATACATACAATACCATGGGTCATTACCATGGTTCTCTCAATACCATTTATCTAATACCATGGGCTTATTACATTATTGCTAACTACTTGTGGTACCTTACATGATACGGGTTAACCACCTTATTTATTACTATTTCCCATCCCATTATTATTCCATTGGGTACCTCCCTTTGTACCCCATATTATCCCCCCTAGGTATACTACATTCCACCCCCCTTAACATGTTTCGTCCTTGAAACATGGGAAGAACACAAAAAATAAGATCTACTCAAAATAGTAGTCCACTGGTACCCTGCACGTGCATCTAGCCATCCAAGAGAAAGGTGAACCCTCTATTTTGCTGGTGCCTCGCTTGCTTGAGATGGAAGTTGACCGTGGCAGCTCTTCTGTGTTGATGTGTAGTAGGTGGACCTTCGCTCCTCGCTATCTGCATTGCGGGGGTTGTTGTCCTTGTGAAATTCATTGCCATCTTGTTGGTTGTTTTCTTGCGGGGTGATGTGGGTGGCGATATGCTGAAGTGTTACCCAACGATGTATCTTTCTTTAATTCACCACCTAATGGAGCTTGATGGGTATCTGGTACCTATTATGGTGCCTGTAGTTGTTTCTTATTTTTCAATATTACTTCAACCACTGAGTCCCCCTCTGATGTAACATTTTCTACTTCCACCTCTACCTACTTTTTTGGTACCTGGTTTGATGTTTGTGTGTGGTTGTCGACCATTAATGGCTCATCATCTGATATGTCAGTCCCTGGAACATCTTCTGCTTCAACCTCCGTGGACTCTACCTGTTTATTGATGGAAATATCCTGTAACATAATTTTCTTCTTTTTATACCAGAGCTTCATGAATTTCTTCTGCACATTAATATTGATAGTACTCACGGATTCCATCCAAGGATATCCCAAAACAACCTCCATGTTATCCATATCTGAAGTATAAAAATCACCATGCAACACATACTTATCCATAGAAAGCTTCAAATCCTTATAAACTTGAACATCCTCATCATCAACTTGTGTGTTTTCAATGTGTTTTGAAAATAACCTCTGACGTGTCTCATTCTCCTTTTTTCTACCACGAGACCATTCATATAAAAGGACTCTTTCAAATTCTGCATCTGAAAGTTTGGTCAACTGCTTGTTGTCAATTGAGAACCACCATTTGGCAACCTCATCTTTGAAACCAAGTCACATTGAATCCTTCCAATCTTTTGACCATACTAACTTTTTTTGTTTTATGTATTCTTCAATAGGAGAACCATTATCTTTTCCTGTAAAACATAGAACCACCATGAAGAGGGTTTTGAAAAAAATTCACTTACATGGCGAAAATATGAAATGGCCACAATTCCATAAATATTGTGTAGAATCCCTATTATGACCTGTTTTTAGAAATGGAACAACCATTCTTCATCTTCTCATGTGGTAAAAATCCTGATCTAGGCACTAGAATTTCCTGTTCCTGCTGCAACTGTCCCGCTAGCACAAAAATTTGTTGAAAAAATAACTGATTTTAAATCAGCGATATCTCCCTCATCCGAACTCTGCTTCGACTGTTTTTTTTTTTTTTGAATTGGATATCTTTTCACAAATGATCTAGATCTGCAATTAATTTCTACAGATTTTGCACCAGAACGTACAGATCTGTGCTGCAAACTTGCTGCCCCCAAAAAATCTCTGCAACAACACTGATTTTTAAATCAATGAGATCTCCTTCATCCGGACTCCGATTCGGCCGATTTTTTTTTTGAAATCGGGTATTTTTTCACAAAAAATCCAGATCTGCAATTAGATTATATAGATTTTTCACTAGGACACACAGATCTGCACTGCAAACTTGCTGCCCCGAAAAATGTCTGCAACACCACTAATTTTTAGATCAGTGATATCTCCTTCATCCGGACTCCGATTTGGCCGATTTTGTTTTTTGAATTTAGGAATTTTTTCACAAAGAATCCATATATACAATTAGATTTGGTATATTTTTCCCCAAAACATACAGATCTGATCTGCAAACTCGCCGCCCCAGAAAGTTCCTGCAAAAATTTAAAAAAAAAAATTCTCCACTTTTGCCCAAGAAAGTGCTCTGATACCACTTGCTATAGATCTAACCCAGAAATATATGATAATATAAATAAACCCAGAAATAACAAGATCTGAATATAGATAGAATGCTTCACTTTATTAATCAAACCCTTAAGGTAGGGCAACACCATACATTCACTCCTTAAGGAAGGAGAACACTCCACAAGCCATATGCCTATTCATACAATATTCTTTGACATCTCTCATTGTGGAGTCTCTAGCCTCTATATAGGCCTCATACATACAATACTATGGGTCATTACCATGGTTCCCTCAACAAAATCTATCTAATACCATGGGCTTATTACATTATTGCTAACTACTTGTGGTTCCTTACATGATACAGGTTAACCACCTTATTTATTACTATTGCCCATCCCATTATTATTCCATTGGGTACCTCCCTTTGTACCCCATATTATCCCCCCAGGTATACTACAAATTATACTTGTTATTATTTTGGTTTAATGGTTGTTCTATCATTGTTATTTACGTGGTTGTATGTTGGTTATAAGCATGGTTTTATGACAGATTTAAGTGTGACTCTTATCACATTTTAAGTAATGAATGTTTGGTTAATGAATGCATGAACTAATTGGAATTATGGTAGATATTGTGAGAAGGCATTGGTCCTTCTTGTTAAACCTCATATAAGCTTCAAATCTCTATGTTCAAATATGCTTTCATGACCTATAGGTTGCATGTGTAGCATGTGTTTGACAGAATGTTTTTACTGGTTAGGAGGGGTCAGGTCAAGTCCTTACTCAAGTTCTTGGTTTAGAAGCTTTGATTTTATGTTATTCATAATTTCTGGAAGTTTCATTGAGTTATGGGCAAAGGCTTGAGTACTAGCCCTGAAAAAGTGGCTCAGAATTTGGGGTCACTGGCACAAAACCGACTGGAAAATTCCATAGTCATTAGGAAGAAGGCCTATGGGAGCGATTGGAGGCTTACAATCATTTGGATGCCTTGTCAAGGGAGCGAATGAGAGCCCAGGTCAGTAAAAAGAGAGGTAGCTTAGGGGTTGGATGCCTGGAGGGGTTGGGTAGCTCTTCGAGGTCCTGTAACACCTGAGGGAAGTCAATAAGGTCTTAAGTTGTTGACTCGATTTCCTTAAGGCCATATAGGGGGTTGCGTCTTATCATAGTGACCCTCAGCTCATGGTTACCCCAGGAAAAATGGTGAAAATGGGTAAATGTAGGAGGATGAGGTTAAAGGGTGGTATCAAAGCGAGTTTCACTCTCTTAGGGTAAAATATGATGTTGTCAAGGTTATGGTTATCATGCATGGGGCATGGTATAAAGTTTGTATGGTCATGCACGATGTTGTTATATTGATATGATTATGATTATATATGTATCATGCTAATGTGGACTAATTTTTGTATATGAGATAAGCCTCCCCTGAACGTTAATGAGGTATGCTTTTGATTTGGTGTATATTGAGTTTATCTGACCTGGACTACTTGCAGGAAGAAGAGAATAAGAGATGACAAGAAAAATGGTAGACTACAGTTCCCGTGATTCTTTGTATAGATCAATTGGGCAACAAGGAGATGCATATTCTCTCAGTATAGTAGATACATTGAGGATTTTGAGGGAAGCAATTAGAAGTTGCAAGAAAAATAATGATAGGTTGGTTAAGGTTTAGGAAATAATTGCAAGGGATTAGGAAAAGTAGGCAAAACTCAATGTAGTGATTCTTCAGAGCTTGTCATATTTACAGAGATAGGGATGGTTGAGGATCAGTTAAGAGAGGCAAGAGAAAATTGATGGAGCCTATGGTAGTAGGTCTCAGTCTGGATCCAGGTTGGATAGAGGGGATACAGTTAGAGGTGGCAGATCACTGGATACACCTAACATGAGGATTGGTATATATGGGCATCATTCTAGTTCCTCATCCGAAAACATTATTACCATCATCACCATTATCATCCTTATAGGAGGAGTGAGTACTTGCCTAAGGAGTTCAAGAAAGTCAAGCCTCCTACATTCGATGGAGAGATGAAGAATTCAAAAGATGCAGAGGCATGGTTTCTTGGGATAAAGAACTTCTTCATATTGATAACTATTCATAAAACATGAAATCCAAAATAGACACCTTCATTCTTAAAGGGAAAGCATATATCTGGTGGGAATATGTGAATAATGTCAACGATATTCGATAAGAATAGTTGATTTGGAATGAGTTCGAGAGACTCTTCAAGAAGAAGTGTATATCGAAGAGGTAATATGATGAGAGAGCTAAGGAATTCTATGAATTGAAGATCGGTTCTATGACAAATCATGAGTAAACTAGAAGGTTCCTGGAGCTATTGATGTATGCGCCTTACCTCAAGGATGAGAAGGCTAATATTCAGAGATTTGTTAGTGGCTTTCTAGCAGCATATAGAGACTAGATTGAGTTTGATGAGCCTAGATTGTTAGAGGAGGTCATCCAGAAGTTGAAACATTATTATGAGAAGTGAAAGGGAAAAGTTGAGCCTAAGTGTGACTTTAAGGGAATTGAGAAAGTTGAAGGGAAGTGTCTAGCGAAGAGAGATAGACCTTAGGATGCAAGTCAGAAAGAAAATGTTTCCCCTTATAAGAAGTCCAATGCAGTTGAGAAGGGACATGGGTCACAACCTTGATAGCAACAAAACATAGGTGATGGTAGGGGACCATTGTAGTGCTAGATATGTGGAAAATATCATGACAAGAAGGATTTTCCATTGTACTAGGGTGGCAGGCCTCAGATATGTAGCACTCAAGAGGCACAGACAGTGGGCGATGTTTGTCTTAACATTCCTCAGATTTATGCAGTTGTGGACAACAAGAAAGTAGATTATTAAGCATCCATTATTGAGATGGAAGGTATGGTATATGGTTGAGTTGTTTCTATTTTGATTGATCCTAGATCTAATTATAGTTATGTTAATCCTGACCTTGTGGATAAGTGTGGCTTGAGAGAAGAAGTGCATGCAGAGTCTTGGTTGGTGCAATTGGATACAAGTACTAAGAAGAGAGTTCATCACTGGGTAAAAGATTGTGCATTTGAGCTGAATGGTATACCTACAATAGCACATCTGAATGCATTTCCATTGGGATCATATAGTATGATTTTGGGTATGGATTGGTTATATCTTCACAGGACCAAAGTAGATTTTACGATAAGGCCATTGAGTGTATGGATGATAATGGGGAAAGGAGAACAAAGAAGAATCCCACATCACTTAGGATGGTCACAATTATGTAGGCTAAGTGTCGTTGCAGGAAGGGGTGCATAATGTTTGCAATTCATATTTCTAGTGACAAGGGTAAGGATTTGAGGATGCAAGAATCTTTAAGAGGTACCCTATATTGCAGTAGTTTGCATATGTATTTCTAGTAGAGATTCTAGAGTTGCCTCCCCATAAGGAAGTGCACTTTTCTATTAATTTGGTACCAGGAAAAGCACCAGCGTCAAAGGCACATTACAGGATGAGCACACCAGAGTTAGTAGAGTTGAAGTTGCATTTGAAGGAAATGCTTGATAAGGGATATATTAAGCCAAGTGTATCACCTTGGGGTGCACTAGTATTTTTCATGAAGAAGAAGGATGGTACTATTAGGCTATGCATTTATTACAGGAAACTGAACAAGGTGACAATCAAGAACATGTACCCATTGTTCAGGATTGATGACTTGTTTTATCAGTTGAAGGGAGCATCAATGTTATCGAAGATTGATCTAAGATCATGATGCCATCAAGGACACATCAAAGAAGAGGACATATAAAATACTTCTTTCAAGACCATGTATGGGCATTATGAGTTTGTTGTGGTTAATGTTGGTTTAACTAATGCCCCATATACTTTTATGTGCTTGATGAATAGTGTGTTACGTCCTTATCTAGACAAGCTTGTTATTATATTCATTGATGATATATTGATATATTCTAAGAATGAGGAAGGGCATGATGAAATTTTAGCATCCGTATTGAGATTTCTAAGAGAGCATCAGTTGTATGCCAAGCTTAGCAAGTGAAGTTTCTTTCAGAAAAAGGTACATTACTTGAGACATATTATTTCCAAGGAAGCGATAGCAGTGGATCCAGAGAAGATAAGGGATATCATGGAGTGGGAAGCTCCTAGGAATGTGAATGAGATGAGATGATTCATGGGGTTAGAAGGTTACAATAGGAGGTTCATCAGGAAATTCTCATGCATTGCATATCCTATTACATCATTATAAATAAAAGATAAGAAGTTTGAATGGACTAATGAATGTGCAACTAGTTTTGAGAAGTTGAAGAAGTTGTTGACAAATGATCAAATTATTAAGATTGAAGATCTAGATAAAGAGTTCATGGTATGTATAGATTCCTGCAAGAGAGGACTCATTAGAGTCTTGATGCATGAGGAACATGTGGCATGCTATGAGTCCAAGAAATTGAATGTGCATGAGTAGAAATATGTGACTCATGACCTTGATTTGGCATCTATTATTCATGCCTTGAAGACGTGGAGGTATTATCTTCTTAGTAGGAGGTTTGTATTGATGAGGAATCACAATGGGTTGAGATATCTGTTTGACCAATCGAATCTGAATTCCATGCAGGCTTGGTGGTTGGCCACAATCAATGAGTTTGACTTCGAGATCAAATACATTAAGGGTAAGGAGATCAAGGTTGCAGATGCTCTTAGTAGGAGAGTGTAGATGAACCACGTTGCAGCTGTGAGCTCGTATGGGACAAATTTACATGATTAGATCTTATAGGTAGAACAACAAGATGAAATGTATAGGGAGCTTAGGCACACATTACAGTAGGGTAGAGGTGATCAAGATGGGGATTATCATCTCATGATAGATGATTTGGTGAGATTCAGAGATAGGATCTATGTGTCAGATGATAGTGGGTTTAAGAAGCTTATCTTGAGGGAATTTCCTGTTAAGCCATATTTAGGTCACCTAGGATATCAGAAGACATTGATAGCAGTGAAGAAGTTCTACTATTGTTCGAATATGAAGAAGGAAGTGGCAAAGTTTTCAGTTAGATGTTTGGACTGTTCGCAGGTGAAAGCAAATTCTAAGCATCTATGTGGGTTGCTTGAAGTTATTTTGATTCCGGAATGGAAATGGGAAGTCATTTCCATGGATTTCTTTATAGGTCCTTTGAGGACATTGATGCATCATGATTCTATCATGGTTATGTTTGATAGGTTGCGCAAGGTAGCTCACATCATTCCAGTGAATACTACTTATTCAGCTAGTGAGGTGGCACATGTCTTCATCAAGGAGATAATGAGGTTGCATGGTGTTCCAAATAATATTGTGTTAGACAGGGATGCTTAAGTTGACATCCAAGTTTTGGAAGGAGTTATTTGCAGGTTTTGGGACAAAGTTGGACTTCAATATAGCTTATCATCCACAGATAGATGGTCAGAGAGAGAGGGTCAACATGATTATGGAGGATATGCTGAGGATGTACATTGTGCACCAACAGAGGAGATGGGAGGAGTACCTTCCATTGGCCGATTTTACTTACAAAAATAGCTACCAAGAGTAACTGATGATGAGTTTTTTTGAGGCACTGCATGGGAGGAGTTGCAATACTCCCATCAACTGGAGTGGTCCAGTGAATGTGGTACTTATGGCACTGGATATGTTGGCAGAAATGGAATAGGAAATGTAGGTTATAAAGAAGAATCTAAAGGAAGCACAAGATTGTTAGAAGAGTCATGCAAACCAACATAGGGCATTTAAGGAGTTTTAGGTTGGGAAGAATGTGTATTTTTTCACCAATCCTAAGAAGATATTCTTGAGGATTGGATCATGTGCTAAGTTGGCACCATGGTATTGCATTCCTTTCAAGATCCTTGAGAGGATTGAACCAGTGGCCTATAGACTTGTACTACCTCTGACAATGAAAGTCCATGATGTTTTCCTTGTTTCATTTCTTAATAGATATGTAAAGGATGTTGATCATGTTATTGATTGGTCTATATTGCAAGTGGAACCAAAAGCAGAATTCTAGACAGAACCTCAGTGTATAATGCAGTGAGAAAAATTCATGCTCTGGAATAGAGAAATCAAGCAAGTTAAAGTGAAATGGAAGCACTTTGGGGCCAATGAAGTTACATGGGAGATGGATGATCATTTGTGAGCTATGTATCCTTCATTGCTTTCCGGTGAAGGAAAATGAATTTTTGGTATTTTTACATATTTATGCATGGTTGCAATTGTAAATACCATAATAAGTTGTGTTATAAAGCTCCAATAAGTGGTATGGTTGTCAGGTTGTCATGTTTGTCATGCTAGTTTTACTTTGAGGAGGTTGTTCATTGTAAATATTGCAATGATATGGGTTATAAAACTCCATGGGTAGTATGTTTTGGTTTTCAACTATTTTGCTAGTTATAGGTGTTATAGAACATTGAGGATAGTGTTTCGATAAGGGGGATGGGTCTATAACAAAACTAGGTTAAAATTTCATGTAATAAAGTTAATAAAGGAAAAATAAGACCAAGCTCATGGGACATGTATTCCAAGCTACATGTTGGGAAAAAATTCCTAGTGGGAATCACTTGTTGTGTATTATGGCTAAGGGGAAATTAGAAAAGGAAATGTAAAAGGATTTGAAAAGGAAAAAAGGGTATTTATTGACATTTATTCATGAAAATAAAGGAAGTTAGGAGAAGAAGGAGGTGAGAGGCACAGGTGGCATGTGAGGAGGAAATTTAAAAAGACATCAGAGTATCGGTTTGGAGTCTTGTCTTTTTTTTTTTTTTTT
>APFE031174521.1:45894-65165 GCA_000404065.3 Pinus taeda | reverse complement strand
TTGGATCGGAAGGCAAAGAGCACAATACGATTGTGTGTCTTAGATTCAGTATTGCTGAATGTATCAAGGGAAGCTACGACGAAGGCTTTGTGGGACAAGTTAGGGACTTTGTACCAATCTAATTCTCTGGTGAATAAAATGTTCTTGCGGAAAAAGCTATATAACCTGAGGATGAAAGATGGAGACTTGGTGATAGAGCATTTGAATGCATTTAATACTGTGGTAAGTCAATTAGCATCTATTGATATTAAAATTTCAGATGAAGATAAGTGCATCAGTTTGTTGTGTTCTCTACTAGATTCGTGGGATAGTTTGGTTATGTAATAGGTAGCAATGCAACTGCCTTGCATTTTGATGAAATAGTCTCATCCTTGCTGACGGAGGAGATGAGATGGAAAAATATGGAGAGCCAAAATGGTGATGCCTTGTCTGTACGAGGGTGGGCCTAGAACATAAACAAAAATAAGTCATCGAGTGGGAGATCTAAATCTCCAAGAAAACCTGTAAAGGTGGTGTGCTAGAAATGTGGAAAGGAAAGGCACTACAAAAGGGACTATAAATCTAAAGCTCCTGACAAAGGAAAGGGATCTGATGAGGCTCCTTCTACAGAGGCGAAAACCACCTCAGATGAAGGTGGGGTTGTGCACTTGGCTTCTTCAAGTACACATGTAGATCATGAGGCATGGTTGATTGACTCAGGTGCATCCTTTCACTTCACTCCCCATAGAGAGTGGTTCTACGAGTATGAGCAATATGATGGTGGTGATGTTTTCTTGGGGGATGACAGGAAGGCTAGAATCATTGGTCGCAGAAAATTAAAGTTGAAGTTGCAAGGTGGAAGGGTTAGAACGCTTCCAGGTGTTCTACATATTCCTACATTAGCCAGAAATCTAATTTCTGTTAGCAAGCTAGATGATGCAGGTGTAAAAAAAGTGTTCAAGAAGGATACCTATAAGATGGTTTGGGGAACACTGGTATTGATGCGGGGAGTTCGGATTGGAACTCTGTACAAGCTACAAGGTAGCACCGTTATTGATGGGTCAGAAAATCTAGTGGTATTTGGAGAGAAGACCATGTTGTGGCATTAAAGGCTTGGACATATTGGAGAAAAGGGCCTTCAGATACTTCATGGTAAAGGTATGGTAGGAAGTATGAGTAATAGCTCTCTGGATTTTGATTTCTGTAAAAATTGTGTATATGGGAAGCAGAATCGGGTGAGTTTCCCCTCTGGTAGTAAGAGGGCGAAATAGATATTAGAACTTGTGCACAGTGATGTGTTTGGACCTGTGAAGGTTCCATCACTGGGTAAGTCTATGTACTATGTATTATTTATAGATGAATTCTCAAGGAATACATGGATATATTTCCTGAAGAAATATGAAGTCTTTGACAAGTTTAAAGAATTTAAGGCTCTAGTGGAAAACCAGACAGAGAAGAAGATAAAGGTGCTGAGGACAGATAACAGTGGAGAGTTTTGTAGTAAGGAATTTGAAGAATTCTGTAAGAAGTGTGTTGCACGGTAGAAGACTACTCCATATACACCTCAGCAAAATGGAGTTGCAAAAAGAATGAATAAGACGTTGATGGAAAGAGCAAGAAGCATGCTTAGTGGTGCTGGGTTAGGACAAGAATTCTGGGCAGAGCCGGTGGATACTGCATGTTACCTGGTCAATAGGTCACCTTCATCCACATTGGAGGATAAGACTCCACAAGAGGTATGGACTGGTAAGAAACCCTCTCTTTCACATATGATGGTATTTGGATGTGATGCATATGTAAATTTTCCAAAGGAGAAATGAACCAAGTTGGATAGTAAATTTGAAAAGTACATCTTTATTGGGTATAAGGATGGTTTAAAGGGTTATAAGCTTTGGAACCCAATCACATGGAAGGTTGTGTACAGCCAAGATGTGGTGTTCAGAGAGGTGAAAGATGTTATTAAACATCAAGTCCAATGAAAGGAACCTGAGAAGATAGAGTTTGAGCTAAAGGAGGAAGAATCAGACTCTACAACAGAGGAGGAATCAGAAGATGAAGAGCCACAAACTCTGGCTGTGAGAAGATCAGTTCAAGAAAGAAGGCAACCAGAAAGGTATAGTCCATATGTTTTTTGTTCAAATTTTACTTTGTCTGTCACTGATGATGATCCCAGAACTGTGAAGGAAGCAATGGATTCAGAGGATGGAAAACTCTGGAAAGAGGCCATGGTTGATGAAATGGCATCTTTGCACAAAAATGAGGCTCGGTATTTGATGGAGTTGCCGCCTGGAAGGAAACCCATTGGCAGAAAATGGGTGTTTAAAAATAAGAAAAATGCAGAAGGAAAGGTGGAGAAATACAAAGCTTGATTGGTAGCGAAAGTTTATTCCCAGGTGTCGGGAATTGATTTTGGTGATATTTTTTCTCATGTTGCCAAGGTAACTTCTATTAGATTAATTTTATCTGTTGCTGCTACTTTTGATTTTGAGGTAGAACAGATGGATGTGAAGATAACATTTCTTCACGGAGATTTGGAAGAGGAAATTTATATGAAGCAACCTGAAGGCTTTGCGGTGAAGGGTAAGAAAGAACTAGTATGCAAGTTAAAGAAGTCTCTGTATGGGTTAAAACAGTCACCAAGGATGTGGTATCATAAATTTGATACATTTATATAGCAACTTGGCTTCACCAGAAGCAAAGCAGATCACTATGTGGATTTTAAATTAATTGGTGACCGTGTTATTTATCTGGTCTTGTATGTGGATGATATGTTGCTGGTTGGAAATGAAAAAAAAATTATCCAGGATCTGAAGACCCAATTTTCCTCCAAATTCGACATGAAAGATCTCGGTGCTGCAAACTATATTTTGGGCATGGAAATTAAAAGAGATCTGGCAAAGAGGAAGCTCTCGTTAAACTAGAGGAAGTATGTCAAGACAATATTGTAGAGGTTTAATATGCACGATAGTAAACCGATGAAGGTTCCTATTCCTGTAGGTGTGAGGTTATTTGTTGAAGAGTGTCCCAAGACACAAGAAGAGGAAGAGGACATGTCCCGTGTTCCATATGCAAGTGCAGCCGGTATCTTGATGTATGCAATGGTATGTAGTAGACCAGACATTGCACATGCAGTGGGAGTATTGAGCAGGTTTATGTCAAAACAAGGGAAGGAGCACTGGACAGTATTGAAGCGGGTTTTCAGGTATTTGCGTGGCACTAGTGATTATGGTTTGTGCTACCGAGGAAGACTAGGATTGGACAGAGTGTTGGATATTCATGGTTTTGTTGATGCATACTGGGTTGGAGATCTAGATCAAAGAATATCTACAAGTGGGTATGTGTTTAACCTATTTGGAGGTGCAGTCAGTTCGATGAGTAAGAAACAATCTGTAGTGGCACTATCAACTACGGAGGCAAAATACATGGTATCCACTCATGCAACCAAGGAATCAGTTTGGTTGCAGAGATTGTGTTCAAGTATGGTGTTAGTATAGGGAGCTATAAGGATAGACTGTGACAACCATAGTGAAATTTTCTTGGCAAAGAACCCTGCTTATCATTCAAAGACAAAGCACATTGATGTTTAGTATCACTTTGTGAGGGATATGATAGAAGACAAAAAGGTGTTACTGGTAAAGGTGGACACTTTGAAGAATACTACACATGCATTGACAAAATATGTGAGCTCTGAGAAGTTCTCTTGGTGTAGAGAAACACTGGTCATTTCAGGGCTGGAAAAATGACTAAGCTCTCCTGTGGCCCCCTATGGAAAGAAAAAAACAAGTGGGAGATTGTTGGGTTGTGTTATATTCTTTCCATGACTAACCAACGTAGTGAACCAGGGGGTTAGAGTGGGGGCGGCAGCCCCCCCTGTCTGGGGGGTTTGAGGGGGGTGGGTAGGCCCCCTCTACGGGGTCCAGGGCAGTGCCCCGGGAAAAAAAAATTTGGACCCTATATTAGGTTGGGCGAACCTACCAATGGTTTTCAGTCCATGGTTTTGGACGCGATGGTTTTCGGTCCATGGTTTTGGATGCTTCAGCATGTATAAATATGTATTGTAACATAGAAAGGAACATAATGAAAAATGAAGCTGGTAGTCCCGGTTTTGGGATCGAGTGGGAAATCTCTGTGTATATGTGTTTTATGTGTTATGCTCTTGCATTGTTTATTTTTCTGTGATTTAGAATTCATATGCAGGTAATTTATGTACGGGGTTAAAACCTACACTATTAAGTAGTCATAACCCATGCTCAGTTGCACCATGGAGCACCCTTCATTAAATGGCTAGAGGTGGAGAACTTAAACTTCTAGAAATCCACACCCTAGAAGATTTATCCATCCAATCCATAATCACTCTTTATTTATAGTTTCACTAACCAAATTAATGTGCTATGTTTTTTTAATGGGACCTTTGCAAGGAGGATCTCTTCTAAATCAAGAAAGAGGACTAGCAAAGCCTAAGTTATTGATATTATTAAATATGAACCCTCTACCAGTATGTTTTGTCCAATGTTTATAGCTATCATGTTCTTTAACGATCATAACATAGCCTATACTTTTTCATAGGTGTAGAAACTACTTCATAGGGTGAACATGTTGTAATATTATCCAAAATTAGAGGTATAAATATGTGTCTAGAGACTATGGCTTCATAAGGTAGTAGTGCCTCCACGGGTCTTACATTGTGATGAAGCAGTGGAGTGGATTTTGAAACACATGAACACTCAAGACTGAATCATGAAAGACTCTCATTGAAAGCCCTTTACTTCCTTCAAAACCTTTTATGTTATTCTCACTATGGGCTTACCCCTTAAGGGATCTTCTTGGATCCAAATTCGCATTTAGGAATTTAATTAAACACCAAAGGTCTCAATGAAGGACTAGTGTATCAATAAGAAAAAATTTAGTTCTATACTAAATAAGTAGTACTTAACGAACTTAAGAATATCTTGTGCTAGCTGGTAGCAACCATGTTGTGCAAATCGTATGGAAAACCTAATGTGGATAATTTCAATGAAATATGAGTACCTCTTATGTATTTTATCACCATGGTAGGAAATGTTCTTAACTGGGTTGATACCATATATGCTTCCGTTCAAGTAAAAAAAAAGATATCCCTAAACCTGGAGCAAGGGAAACAACCATAGTTCTTTATGTCTTCTTATCTCACAAACACAATTAGTATAATGGAGAAATAATGGAAAATTAAAAAGGGCCTTATGCATCTATAATTTAAGATACTCTATGACTTGAAGTATTGTTGCTCATATACTAAGATATGACATGGTTACCTAATCATTTCTCAATGAGGCACTATTTAATGCCCTAGCCCCATGCATGTTAGCCAGAGTGATGCAAGTAGTGCAATCCATTGAATATCATTTCATGAGGAAAGATAGAACCTACTTGATGATAATTTTGGCAAGCAAGAAACCTCACCTATTTCCTCAATTTGTCATTGATAGGGTAATATTACAAGATATTTTTACCAAGTATCCATGGTGGCACAGGGAGCACTATAAAGAGCCAAGAAGAATTTTTTTCCACATATACCTTTTAATTTGAGCTCTTATACACTCAAAGACATGAAATAGATCATAGGAGAATCCAACACATTGACTTCATTCCATCTTTTGGATTTGACATTCCATAGATATGACCCCTAATTGGTAGTAAGGAATCATTACAAATATTGTATATACAGATGGGACAATCGATATGAGACTGACATACAAGAGTAAAATTTGAGGAATGCCATGGAATATATTTAAATAATTTTAAGGATTGTGTATAATTCCCCCAAGCCAAAAAACAAAGAGCTAAGGGGTGAATGCATGAAGATGAGCTACACTTTTGGGCCAAATGAGGCAATGAAATTTCAATCTTTTCCTCTTTTTTCGAATTGAAGCCCTCTAAATTCATGTAAGTGTTGTGAATTTTGATTCAAAGTAAAAGGACAAATTGTGAAGAGTTATTTTTTGTCCTAGTGATATTTTTTGAAAAAATATTTAGTGTCATATAATATGTCAATTTCCATTAAATGAAATGCTTGTTCTTACAAATTTTCACACATCTTAAGAGGTATGTGTGTGTTCACATAGCATAATGTAGTCTAAAATGTGTAAATTTAATATATGTGTGTGTGTGTGTGTAAGATCCACATGGAGAGAGATAATTTTTTCATATTAAAAACATGTTTTTTTATACAACATTATATTTTTTTATTATTTTTCGAAGTTGGAAAAGTAATATTTCAATTGCATTTTTCACACACGTGTATTCATGTAATGTTTTTTCAACTATTTAAATAAATTGATAAACCAAGATTTACCTTTCTAGTAGGACTCGTAAATGAAGATAGTGGTATTTTTTGAATTTTTTTTGTTTTGTATATTTTATGATATTGATTTTTTATTCAACCTCTTTAGAACATTTTAAAAAAATTCAAACATTATGTTCGAAAGAAATTAGATTGAAAATATCACATGAATTCAAAAGTGTCGAACTGATATGCCATTAGTAGAGAATTCCTTCCTGAATCTAATAAGATCAACTTTTCCACCTAAGAAATTATTTTTTCCCTAAGTTCACTAGTGTACAAAATGGTGTTGCAAGAAATGTTTTAGAAGGGGTGTTGAAATTGTGGATTTTAGAACTTCAGAGGCTCGGTCAAGCACTTAAAGTGCTAGATCGAGTGTTTAAATTTCAAATTCAAATAGCTCAATTGATAGTTTTGTAAACCTTCCATCGAGCCATATGTTTGGTTCATGGGGGCTTAATCAAGTGTTATGGCTCGATTGAGCCTCCATAAAAAAATTGAATGATTTGAAATTAAGCTTTTACCACATTGTAAAATTCCAAATTTTATTAGAAATTTTGTTATCATGACATGTAGAAACCTTATTAAATTTTATATTAATATTAGGAATTATTATTATTATTATTATTATTAAATTGAATGATGAAATATGATATTAATAAAAAAAAATTAATAATTAATATATTAAGTAATATTCAATTATTAATTTTGGATTAATATAACATTATTAAATTTAATATAATATAAAATTGCTATATTATAATATATACTAGCACAACCACATTAATAAATGTGGTTGATATATGCCATAGGCATCAACAAAAGAGTCAATAACACAAAACAAGTCATAAAAGTTGGCTCAATATGTTAATTTGATTTAACCTAATTTTTTTTATAAACCTAACATAATAAACATATAATATTTTAAAAATCCTTAAGTAATCATAACCTAAATATACCTTTAAAGAAATAAAACCTAAATAGTTTGAATTGGAACACATGAACTGCTCTATGTATCTTTCATGGAGGTAGTTGGAACATTAATATATTGGAAAATTTAAGATAATATTTCCATGGAAAATTATCATTTTCCCTCCAAGTGAATGGACAACACGCATATTAGATCTTGCATTTTAAATACGAATTATATATATATAAAAGAATTATTGCGCGGCATCAAAATAAAATAAAATATATTTAAGCATAATATTTTATTTGTCAAAGTATTTTAATATTTTTGAAATATAGGGGAGAGAGAGTGG
Organism: Pinus taeda; assembly: GCA_000404065.3. Taxonomy (NCBI): domain Eukaryota; kingdom Viridiplantae; phylum Streptophyta; class Pinopsida; order Pinales; family Pinaceae; genus Pinus; species Pinus taeda. The sequence goes on along the minus strand of APFE031174521.1, from coordinate 57,605 downwards.
GAGAGAAGGGTAAGAGAATGAGGGGGGGAAACAAGGATGGAGAGAGGGAGATGAGGAGAGAGTATTTGAGAACAAAAGGGATCTTGAGATATGGAGTTGGAGGAAAAGATGAGGAAGGACAAAGTTTAAGACGTATAGAGAGAGAAAGGTGCAGATAGAGAGGGGGTGACGAGGGAGAGATGGAGAGAGAGTGTGTGTTTCTAGAGGTGAGATAGAAAGAGAAATAAGGAGATATGGAGAGAAAGGGCAGAGATTATGAGAAAGGGATGGAGATAGTAAAAAAATTGTAGGACGAAGCCCTAGAGAGAGAGAAAGAGAGAATGACGAAGGGGAGAGACAAAGGGAGGTGGGAGAGAAATGAAGAGAAAGAGGACTTGAGAGGCAGGAGGAGAGATACAGATGGATTAGGGGGGAAGAGAGAGGGATGTGAGAAGAAAGACATATAGAGAGAGAAATGTGGAGAGAGAGAGGGAGTGGAAAGGGAGATGGAGAGAGAGAGCGAGTGACAAGGGAGATGGAGAGAGAGGGAGGGAGGAGAGTAGGATGGAAGAGAGATAGAAGGGGAGACAAATGGAGAGAAAGGAAAGGGAGAGAGAACGAAAGAGGGAGATGGATAGGGAGAGCGAGATCAAGAGGGAGGGAGATATAGATACATATGGAGAAACAATGTGTATGTTTGTGGGGTGATATAAAGAGATGAAGAATGAAAGATAGAGGGAGATAGATATATAAATGGCAAGGGGGCAGAGGGAAGAAGAGAGAGATAGAGGGAGGGAGGGAAGATAGATATATGTGAAGAGAGAGAGAGAGTGTGTGTGTTTGGGGCGATGAGATAGAGAGACAAAGAAAGAGAGATGGAGGGAGATATCGATATAGATGGAGGGGGGAGAGAAAGGGAAGAAAATTGTTTGCACTAGATGCATTGATCTTAGTATGCAAATGTTGATTTCTAATCCTATTTGAGTTGTTGTATTAGATGCATTGATTTCTGTGTAGATGTTTATTTCTAATTTTATTTCATTGCTTGAATTACATATATTAATTTCATTAAAGATGTTAATTTCTAATCGTGTTTGATTGAACTTGTATTAGATGCGGTGATTTTAGGATAGATGTTGACTCCTAATCCTATTTGATTGCTAGCATGAGATGCATTGATTTCAATGTAAATATTGATTTCTAATCCTATTTGATTGTTTGCATTAGATGCATTAGTTTTAGTTTAGATGTTGATTTCTCATCCTATTTGATTTCTTGCATTAGATGCATAGATTTCAGTGAAGATGTTGGCTTCTTATTTGATGTAACTATATATATGGTGTACATTAATTTCAAGGTAATGAGTTTAGAATTGTGCATTGATTTCATTGTAAGCACAAAACTATTATTGACGACATTCATTATCAATAAGCTTTTGTAGATAACCTTAAAGAAAATCAAATCAAATAAAACTTGTATTTGTAACTTTTACATCTCCACATATTTTAACATTGAATATGTAACTTATTTCAATCATATTTGGGGTTTTAAAAATTGAATAAAACTTATTTCCATCATAAGTTATTGATTGAAATACTTGGATAACTACTTGTACATTTAGGAAAGTTGATAACATTATATAAAATTATATAAATGTTGTGATATATTTTTTTTTACCTATATATTAAATTTCAGTACGATTGACTTATATCATGTTATGACTGAGCTCTTCTAGATAATATCAAAATAAATAATGTTGAATAAAACTTATTTCAATCCTATTTTTGTTTTTCAATTAAACCTTGAGATAAGAATTTGATTTAAATACTTAAAAGGTTGTCCATGCAATGGTATATGAGTCACAAAAATTATATATATATGGATGACTTAATAATTAAAGTAATTTATTTTTAAAATTGAATTGTAACAGCATACATGTTGATTGCACTAAAAGACACTTTCTACAATCCAATAGGAATCATGATTAGAATTCTTTCCATGTTCAATATTAAATTGACACATGATATATTTTATTTCATTTTAAGTATCAAAGTAACTTGCATCATAACTTAATATTTTACTTATTTTCTCAGTTTATGAAACTAGAAGTCAAAATTGAATGTATATATATTACTAATAAAAGTTATAATATATAAAACAAAAATTAAGATAGCAAAATAATTTTAATAGATCCATAATCATAAAAAAAATAATAAGCATCCATAAAAAATATTAATACAAATACATAAACTAAAGTAGTCAATACATGTACCAACAAACTATCCATATGAAAATATGTACAAATTGCAAATATCAAATGAACATCCATAAACTAAAATAATAAGCATCAATAAACTAAAATAATATCCATGATGTACATCCATAAATTTTCCCTCTATGAAAATATGCAAATTTGGTATCACACATGTAAAATGTGCCCTAAGAAATGAGTTTGAAAATATACAAACTTTGAGATTCTAAGTACCACGAAAACTCCTATGTGAGTGTTGTCACGCAAAGTAAGTGTCCATAAGTTGGTACTACAATATAACACATTCAAATTCAAAATAATTAGATCATTATTTATACAAAATAAACAATATGAAAATAAATGATATTCAACCACATTTTTAACTACATATACATGAATATACTAACCTTGGTCAAGTTGAAATTCAAGTTAGATATGATGTGGGTCTGATCATGAATCTGAGCTTTGTGCTCCTCTACCTGTTGCTCAATGATTGGGGCCTGCATCGATGGATCCACATCATCAGTGCCTCTAAAACCAACATCCCACTCATGTCTCTGCATAACATCCACATCAACATCACTTTGCATATGGGTTTGTGTACATAATGGCACAAAAAAATTATAATTAATCTACAAATTAATTAGTATATATGTGTAAATTAAAAAAACAAAATGTTGAAATCTTAGGAATAAAAAGGTTTATCTCAACTCTTGGTCCATGTGGTTGTACATAGTGACTCTCCTCCGCATTAGTGAACATATAAGGTGGAGGTGGAGGTGGAGGAGAATCCATGGAAACATGCTCTAACCGAGGATGACATGGCTCATCAACTATCCCATTATATGACCTCATAAGTTCATCCATGTAGCTTGGATGTGTCTACATGGTATCATGAACTTATTAATATAAATGCAATCTAATATGAACTAGAAATTGTAATATAAACAATTATGCATAATTTGACAATAAGAGGAGTAAAATGTTATATATATATAGAATATTATATATATACCTGGTCTGTGTCATGCAAGTTGTGCACCCTCCAAGTCTCATTAATGGCATCACAATACATACATGTATATGTCAAAACTTGTTTAAAGGGTAAACTCACACAAAATGTGTCATCATATAAGGGTGCTGGAAGTTCAAGAGGAAATTGTGGTGGTATCCTAATATCTTCGTCCAATGCAACTCATGCATTGTACAATGACGTTTGCATGTTGTCTGCAATAGGCTCCCTGGTCTCACCATTAACCTGTGACAACTCCTCTAGCTCTCTTAGTAATATCAAGCTCTCAGACATTAGTCGAAATAATATTAGATGTGGTGGTACATGCCTAGGGTCTCTGCGAGCCTCCTCACACTCATAAGTACATAGTAAGATGGGTCCATAATAATGATATCTAGTAGAAGTGTAGTCTAACCTCATATGTAACACGAAATATGCATATAAATGCTTGGAAACACAAATAATAACCTGGTCATGTTGGGAGAATTGACCCCAAGCTCTAATGAATCTATAATAGAAAAAGGGTTTGCATCAACATTCTTAAAATATTTCAATGGAATCAGACCTCAATGTCTAGTAGGATGATTTAGAGGGATGTCGAAGAACTCACCACAAACATCATTATCCTTGGTGGCCTCTTTCACCACCTCTCAATTATGTGGGCCTCTAACCTCATGCCTCCCAATCCTTTGTATGGATTCTAATATGTGGCTATGTTGGCCCAACCTCTGGTATGTATCAATCAACCTATTGATGGTATATAACATCAAAGTCAATGCAAGATGAGTTGGTGAATTGCAGGGATATTATCTATCTGTATTGTAATCCATGTATGACATGTTGTAACATTCTCTAATGTGATATGAGTTTTAGCATCATCCCATGAAGGGATCAATGTTGCACACTAATCCTCAAATTCAACCGGCTAAGGGCCTACAAATCATAAACATAATTTAACATATATAATTAACAAACTAGAAGCATAATAACGTATACATTAAATTCAAACACATCAATGGAAGGATATCTAAAAATTAAAGATAATTTCAAGACATAAACATATAAAGTTTGTAAATAGGATTTAAAAATGCAGGTGGTGTACCTGAAATAAGAGAAGATAGTCCACTAGATGTAGCATGATCATCAACAGAGACAGAAACACTGCCTCTAACACTCCCACTAGCGTTGGAGGAAGGATGTATGAGTGGAATGTGAACTCTTGATGGGCTATGTGATCTATCACAAGCTCGACCATGTATAATAGAACCCCTTGCATTGTGATGACCTATAGGGGGCGTGTATATAGAATGCCTCAACATATTACATTTAATACATATAATACATATAAAATAATCCAAGAAAAAAATGTTGATAAGAAAACCATTTCTAAACTCAAGTAGAATAATCTAGCTTAAAGTCCTAAACTTTAGAGTCCTTTTTTCGATATTTTATAAACCAAAGTATTGAGTTCCATGTAAATGCAATCGAAAGAAGTAATCAAATCTACCTTCACACTTTTTATCATTTCTAAATAATGCATTTTATTCATGCGCATAAATATGTAAATATATATGTAAGAAATTTAAATAAACATATTTACAAAGCTAATAAAATCTCATGCCAATCAAATACTACAATAGATTTTAAGTTCTTAATGTTTGACTTTGACATGTGACATGTGCTAGATGCAAGCACATGAAGACAATGTTCCTTTTATAACACACTACATAATGAAACAATATGGTACAAATTCAAAAGGAGGCTAAATGTTTTTGTTCACTAGACCAAAATGCACTTTTCATGATTCATTTAATGTATCTATGAATGATGCATTGTTGAAACATGAACTTATATATATAGTTATAGGTTAAATGCTATATGTGTGTGTACATGTTATGTTTTAAATAATTATGATATATTAAATGCTATAGTTATAGTTATGTACAATACATGTTGCACTATGTTATGTTACTTTCTCTCTCCATGTGTGTGTGTGCGCGCATTCTGTTAAATAAATTTATGTTATGATAAATATTTAAAGAATTATCTTTTATATATGTTGTGTTAAAATAGTTATAGAATTATGTTATGTTATAAACAATATATATATAGAACTACAATATATATAGCTATATGATATGTTATATATGTTTGTGTTATGTTAAATAACTTTATTTTATACATGTTAAATAAATGATCAAGTTATTGTTATAATTATGTTATGAACCAAGTAGTTATAGAACTATGTTATTATAATATATATATATAATTATATATATATATATATATATATATATATATATAATATAGTATATATATATAGATATAAGTTGTATGTTAGTAAATAAAATATAATTTTATAGAGTTTTGTTATGAACTATACTTATGGTTCAACATTAATATTTATTTTTAAAACTAGAATCAACTCTATTATTATTAAAAAATAATAATAAATTAATTTAGATTTTAAAATACAAAATAAAATAAAAACTTCTTATCTAATAAATAGAGGTTTACTATGAGTAACCATACTCATCATGTCAATCTTAAGCTCCTAATTTACATATTTATTGGTTATAGTTTCATTGTTTTGTGCTTTGGAGTTTTTTGGTGTATATTTTGGGTCACATTACCTAGAAATTTAAAATACATTTTAAATAACAAACAAAAAATTAAAAAAAAATTGAAGATTTATTTCACAAATTTCCTAAAGAGACACTTTAAAACATAAAATAATAAGGAAAAAAACTATTTTTACCATTCAAAATCAGAAAATATGCATTTAATACATAAAACATTGCAAGTAAGAAAAAAAAAATTAAAACCTCAATTATAGTTTTTTTTTTGTTGTTTTGAAGTGATTTCTAGGTTGTTTTGAAGGATTTTTTAATGGTTTTCTAGGTTGGCTTTTTGGTTTTATAATTTGGTTTGAATGGTTTTTTTTTTATGGTTTTCTTGGTTGGTTTTGTAATATCCTAAGTTGTTTTGAAGGGTTTTTTTGTGGTTTTTGTATTGTTTTCTTTTAATTAATTGGTTTTCATTGTTTTTATACATGGATTTTTCTTTTAAATTAATTTGTTTAATTTTGAAAAAATAAATAAATAATAAAGACAAAAAATATAAAATACCTACCTTAGTTTGAGCCTCTAGGATGTTGGTAGGGTGGCTGGTGAGATTGATTTGAACACTCCATACTCCAATTGCTTGATTGAGCTTCAATACTCTTAGTAGAGCTACGGTTGCACACTTAGTCAAGATCTTAGTTTATCCACAGTCTATGCAAATGGTGCACGTAGACCACGTGAGTGGTATTATATAAAAAAGGGCTTAATTGAGCCTTAATACTTGATCGAGCTTTACATTTTGATAGAGCCATAATGATTGATTGAGCATTATCACTCGATCAAGGGTTTGTTTTGAACCCTTGGTCGAGCTACATTTTTAGTGCCCAAGGAGCTTGATCGAGTGCTTAAATGGCTCACTGGAGCCATTTCTTTTTCCACCCAAACCTTCCCTCTTTCGAAAAAAGTGTAACCCGTCTCTATTATTTCACCCCAACGCTGAGAAAGAGGCCTCGACCAAGAAATAAGATACCCAAATGAAAGCAACTAGACTATCTAATGAGAAGAAACTCAAGGAAGAGAATGAAGCTACTAATCTAGACCATGATCTAGGTGGATATTGGTGGCCATCCACCTCTTCCATTGTCTCACTAGTTCTCTATATTATTGGCATATTTTCTATGATTTTTGGCTCCAAAACGTTTGGCACCAATTTGGGGCCTTAAATGATGCTTTTTGGAACTTCGGGGAGCTAGGGGTTTCCATGGAATACCTTAGCTGTGGTCAAAATTGTATTCCTTGCATATTTTATTCCAACAAGCTATCATGTATCCCAAATTGATATTGCATATAAGATTTGTGCCCTAGGGAAGTTGACACACCACCTAACCACCTTGATCCCCGCAAACCCTTTAGAGTGTCATCTTCCAGGGTTAGTTTTAGGACCTCTAGGGTTATTTATTAATGTTAAATTCCTATCCTCTTAGCCTCTTATAATATCCTTTACAAATTTATATAAATATTGTCTCTCGTTGTTTATAGATAGATAACACCATTCTAGCTAGTTTATGTTCTATAGTATTATGTTATTTCATTTATTGATAGAAGTTGGATTTCCCCATATTACTATCTTTTTTGTTATACTCATCTATTTGTGTTTCATTTCCTTTGGTACCTTTCATTTCATTCCTTATACAACTAGGATAACCCAAGAGGAAGATTAAAAAATAAAAAAGGAAGAAAGAGTTAGGAAAGAAGAGAAGGGAAGATGAAGAAAAAATACTCCACGAAAAAGTAGAAGCCAAATGAAGGGAGGAGTCCCTTCAATAATTGCAAGAGGTTGAGAGCACACAATATCAATCCCAATAATGTAATTTAGGTGTGAAATTTATGGACATAGATCTCATGTAGTTATTTGTACCAACAATCGCTAGAGAATGTTTTCCTCTAAAATCATTTAGAATCACCCAAACCACGATGAGGAAGGTAGTAAATATTAACATATTTAGATATGGATGGATGTTGAGGATGAATGGAGAAAATAGAGGAAGCCATGTTTACTCCTCATTTTACTCCAATATTTATCACAAAAAAAAAAAAAAAAGTTATTTGATCCAAATATTGTGGGCCAAGATTCAAAAGGCTAGAATTTTGAGAGAGGAGAAGAGAAAACATGTATACTTTCAATTAAACAAATCATAAGAACATTAATAAAAATGAAAGAATTGAATTTCCCATGGGGGAACCTCAATTGGTGATCAAATTAATATGAGTCTATGGTAACTAATAGATCTAATATTAAAATCCACTTGGTTGTGACCTAGTTTATATGGAGAAGGATAGGTTGTAGAACCCAAGAGGTTTATTGGTAGCCCTATGTGCCATGCACGTTGCCAAGATCCTCTAGGTTACAAAAAAAATGCAAGAATTAAATACATCACAAAAATATGGAGAGAGGGAGAGAATTAGAGAAGAAGAATTCCATTATGAAGAACCATTACATAGAATGAGGTCAGTTTTGAGATCTCTCCTTCTTGAATTTCACTCTCTTCCTATTACCTAGTTATATTGTGTCTTGTTGATGGAGTTAATTTTAATTAGGTTTTTATTCCATCAAAATACATATCTTTAAAAAGTCCTTTTACATAAAAGTATAAATTTATGATTTATACATTTGAACTTAGACTATAATCTCCCTTAAGATTCAAACCAATCCTTGCTACTTAGAAAATTATGGTCACCATTATTCACCCATGCTAATGAAAGGAGGTACCCCAGTGTATTTATGTACCATCATAATTAAAATAATATGCTATGATACAATGAAGAGAAGGGTTTTGTGTGGTTAACCCATGATCATGGTTTTGTAACCATAATGATTGCAATGTGACAACTGCTAATGAAGTGAAGTGTTTTACCAATTAACCCATAGCAATGGGTTTGTGGATGACCCTTAGCTTAGTTAAAATTAGAAAGCTTGGAGAAGGGTTTTTTTTTTTTTTTTTTACACATAATGGTGGATTTGTGGATGACCCATAACCTTGGTTTTTTAGTCTTTCTTTGAATGGACCTCTCACTGCAACTCTTCAAATAAAGTCTCTTACAAGTTATGAAATTGAATTCCATTGAAAGCCCATTTGAGATATTGAATATAAATTCCCATTGATATAACATGCTTACTTTGTAACTAGGATTGCAATGAGAAAATAGTTTTGAAACTCAAGTTAAATTCGCTTGCTACTTTATAGAGATATGTGACTTCAACCATTAATATCTCTCAAACTAGAAATAAAATCAAATTTTGTAAAAAACCCATTTGAGCTAATGGAAAATAATTTTAAATGGGTTATCATGGACCCTTTAAAATTCTCTATAGGGACTCTATAACCTACGTGAATCTCATTGAATATTGTTTCCCCATGTTTCATTAATTATTGTGCTTCTACGAGAGTCATGCCATTGCAAGAAAGCTAATAAATTGTTGAAATGAGGCTTTCCATGATTCTAAATGCTACATAATTATTTTTTAAGATATCACATGAATATATAATTTTTCAATAATAATGAATTTGATAGAACCAAATGCATAGGGCCATAAAGGATGCAAAGGTTTGTAGAACAACATGGGTTCTCGTAAAGGTTATAGAACCTTTGTCTTGCAGACTAATGGATGTAGTGATTCCATGTAAATATTATTTTTTAGTGGTGAATTAAGGATTAAGGGTAGAAAATTTTATAATGCTTATGGACCAACTATGATACTTACAGTGTATGGCCCAACTAATAGATTCCAAAGGTGAAAAAGGGAGGTTTGATGCTGCGGAAAAAATTTGAAACTAAAATATGCTTCAAACTATGGTTCCCATGGAGGTAATCTTCTTTGATAATAATTATCTCAATATTGGGGGGTAGAATCTGTCATGTTTGAATGTCGAGAGAGGAGGAGAGAATAAATATATATTTTCCATGAAATTAATCACAATAACATTGCTAAAAAAGCAAGAAGTAAACGCATCACAAACATATGGAGAAAGAGAGAGAGGGAAGAAGGATTCCATTATGAATAACCATTACACACGCTGAGGCCAAGTTTCAGAAATCTTAGTCTCGGCCTTAATTCTCTTTCTATTTCCTGCTTATACATTGTTTTACTAACATAGTCACATTTAGTTACATACTCAATCAATTACATATCTATCAAGTTCCCTTTTAAATAAAAGTATGAATGTATGACATATGCATTTGAACTTACACTATAATCTTCCTTGAGATTTGGATCACTATTATCCTTCATACTACCCTAGGTCTTCTAGTAATGGTCTCTATTGATACATCATTTTCATGAGCTAATGAATGAAATGTTAAGGATTTGCTTCACTATATCTAAAGACACAATGATTTCACAAGAGAATTGGAGAAGCATAATATAATGTTCATGGATGAGAATAGGATTCTAACCCTAGACAAAACCAAGATCGATGACTATGATTTGTTGAAATACATGGTCATACAAATTAATGGTGAAGCAAGTTCACCATTATCTTTATCAAATACAAAAGACTTATCCCAAGCTCCTTCCACTTTGGGAATAAGCAAAAGAAAGAGGAATACAATTAAAAACTGTCTTTAGCATAGTTGATGAACTTAAATAATGGTTGAAGGATTATTCCCATGCTCCCCTATAGGTTAAAAGAATCAATGAAGAGTAAATCAATTATGATTATCTTGTTGTTAATCAAGCCTTCAAGGCTAAATAAAAAATCAAAGATGATATAGCAAGGTCTATAAACTTATACTAGTGGAATCACTTTTTGGTAGAGAGACAAATTAAGATGAACAAGATACTACCTATCATAGGCCAAGGAGAGGTAAGATTGGATCTCTACGTTAATAAATATTTGGATGAAGTGATGGATTCTATGGAACTATCCTTTAGCATGTTCTTTAGTAGGGGAACTAAATATTCCATAAAGAAACATATTGTAGAGCCAGCCAAGAAAAAAATTCTTTTGAATTATTTCATAGTTTTAATAGAAAGGGATCTCTAAACTCTCACATAAAGAAGCACTAACTTCCATGTAATAGTGGATGGATTTCTACCTCTTAAAATAAAAATTATCTCTTTACATTATCAAATTTAGGTAGCATATTTACATGACATCCTAGGAGTTAAGGTAAATGATTCTATAGTCTTGGGACAAATTTCATCTCCTCATTTTTTTAAATTTACAACAATTTCATGTACTTAATCTAGAACGAGACAAAGAAAATGAAATTGAGAAGTTGTAACTACATTGGAAGTAACTAAGAAACACCAAGAAGCAATTATCTTTGCATCTAGAATATGTCTTGAGCTCTAAGAGACAAAAAAAAAAAAATTGGTAGTTTTTATGTGAGAAATTTGAAATATGATGTTAGGAAGCCCTAAAGGCCATGAAGAAATATTGATTTATTCTAGCATTTCTTTACAAGTTATTGATAATTTTTCTATAATAATTTTATGCGTGCATGTGTTGGTGTGACTTTGATTACTAGTTGTTAGTGGAATTTTCTACTTGACAATCAATATATTTCAGAAATTCAATTTATCTTTTGTGTTTGTCTTTGTAATTGAAGTAATAGGTATTAGTGTGTTATCTATTGACAACTTTATATTTAAACTACTTAGAGTAACATTAATATTGATTGCACTAGGAAGAAACTAACTATTTCTTTATTATTATGAGGTATTTTGATTTTTATTTTTTCTCATTCATTCATCATCAATTTCACTTAAATTAGATTATAATAATTATAATTTTGTTCAATCAAAATACTCTCATTTTCATATTTCTCTCATCTTTTCTGTCATGATGATATTTCCATATCACACAACACAACCAAAATAATGTTTTATGAGCCGAAGTCC
>APFE031174521.1:0-45858 GCA_000404065.3 Pinus taeda | reverse complement strand
TAGGGGTTTGTTATTCAAAATGGTGTGAGGTTTAATTACGAATTCATATTGAAGAGAACCCCCATAATCGTTTATGGTTAATTCGTCCCTATCCCCTATCAATAGGATGATAAGTTCCTCGAAGAGAAATTCCATAATACCCTATCCTTGCTCCTCTTCCTAAGAAGAAAATGAATAATACATTCCCACTTGTGAAGGATAGGGAGAAACTTGAGTAACGATTAGTGGGTATCCTATTTTCGAAGTTAATTCTTAAGACAAGTGGGTGGAAGAACTAGTAAATTACATAGGAACTAAAGAATTAGGAGTTGCATAAAGGATAGTTTTCGACAAATTGATTATTGCATAGGAGGACATAACCTTTAAGTTGACCTTTGAATTCCCAATAATAGATTTTGAAAGTGATTCTCTAACAAACAATATTCCTCCTTTCCATTTTCCCAACTTCCATGGATTATCTAGTGAAGATATAGATATCTCTCTATTTTAATTTGATGTTCTATGTCGAAGTTATAATTACTTTTGGGATTCCTAGAAGTTGAAATTATTTCCCATTACACTTAAAAGTGCTACAATGTGTTGGTTCATGAAGTTTAGCAGAAAAACTATCAATACTTTGAATGATATAAAGTAGAAATTCTTGCAAAAGTAACAAGACTATTGTAAGGGGAGAGACCTTCAAGGAGGGATCTTTAGAATGACCCATAAGCACGATGAAAGTCTAGAAGATTACGTAGAATGATTTCAATATATCTCCGAAGGTCTAGTACCTAATTAGACAAGAGTATCTTAGAGTGTATCCTACTTAAGGGGATAAAAGATAAATGTACAAGCATCCTAAATATCAAGGGGTGGGGGTGTGAAGGGGGGACTAGGGTGGCTAGGGGGAAATCTACCAAGAGGAATAAAATGATATCTATGATATATGCAGAAAATATTCAAGAGGGGTCTCTAAAAAAGGTAAGGCATTGAGTGACATTATTACCAGAATCAACAACTCGAATGCAAGAGGAATGTACCCAGTAGAAATACCCAATATGCTAAACAATTTGAAAACTAACATCCTCATTTCATTGGTAGTATAAATTTACACTTGGAAAAACATCGAAAGTAGGCTAAATTTGAAAAATAATTGTCTATATTTTATCTAAAGTGTAGACAACAACATCCATTGAGATAATTTCCACTTAACACCATTGAAGTTTGTGGGACTTGCAAGCAAGAACCCTCCACCAATAATTTTCCCTCATTTAATAAATTAAAAGAATCTTACCAAGGTCCCTACGAAGAAATAGAATAAAATTTATTTTCTCTCAAAGACGGCCTTGTATACCTTGACTAATAGGTATGAATCAAAACCCCTCTCAAATTTCTAATGACTATTTTTCTAGACAACAATTATAGTATCCTTCTCCATCCCATGGAGAACATAGACATCATAACCATCCCTTAGGTATTAGTGGTCTCACACTTAGCATGTAAAACCTGAAAGGAACTCCCAAAACCTTCAACATTTACAATAACCCTCTAAAGTAAATCAACATTTCTCACAATTCACTTAATAACCAGAGTTTCTACTACTAATAGCCAATCAAGCTCCCCTCTCTGACCACAAGTTTCAGTAAAACCTATCCCTAACTACAACAATAAAACCAACCATCAACCTTACATTGTTGAATGGCATGAATATTCCATATATGCCATTTCCCCTATTGAATGTTAAGGAATCTAATTATGATCAGGGATAACGATAAACCATAAGGCTTACCCAATTATTATCAAAGAGGATGAGGAGAAAGGCATATATTTTTGAGAAACCATAGTAATAAACAACCCAAGGAACACCTATCTCATACCCCACAATTTGTTTTTCATAAAAGTTCAATCAAGCCTGAAACTTTAGGAACTAAATATCTTCCTCCCTTTCCAGCAAGAGTAGGCCTAGTAAAACCTTTGGTTTAGATTTAATTTGACCTAGTAAGAGAGCTCCATAACATTTCTATAAAATTTACCTTATTATAATAATTTATAGATGTTCCATTTTATGCTAAATTTAACTAGGAATTATGCACTAGAAATATCAATAGAAAACTAAGGAATCCTCAAAATATTCATGTAGTGAGTAAATCATAAAATTTAATCATAGGAAAACACCTTATTATTAATGATCCAAGGAATGTGATTGTTTATTTTAAAATTGGCTATGAATGCATATCTAATGCCTTAGTGGAATCAAGTGTTTCCATAAATATGATGACTAGGGAAATCATGGAAAAAAACAAAACAACTAATCTAAGACAAACCCACACATTTTACATCTTCTAAAATAATTAGTGGTTAATCCTCAAGGAATCCTAGAGGATTTATATTAACCATTAGGAATATGTGGCCAACTTTATGTTTTTGTAGCTAATGTCTACTTTAGGTGGTTTTTTTCTTATATTAGGAAGACCATAGCAAGCCACTGTTGATGCTTACATTGGTTGGATATTGGGTAGCATGAGAATATCTCGTGGAAACTATACAAAACATTTTACTTTATACCCCCTTCCAAACCAAGCATAGACCAAGAAATCCATATGTGGATAGAGGATGAAGAAGTTAATGAAAATTAATTCAGTGGGTCCTCACTATGGATATAGCATTGTGCCTTAAGTATGATACAAAAGATGATATAATTAATGGATTTTGTAGCAACTCCAATACTTCCTTTGACCCTAGATTTGAACTTCTATGTTCCATAATGGATACTATCAAATAAATGGATATCACTTAAGGTTCACCATCATAATTCTTAACTACTAGTACTCCTTTGAATACAAAATGTACTAGTATTATAATAGCAATCATCCCTAGAAAAAGATTGAACAATATTAACCCAAACCTCTCTGATTCTTAAAAACAACAATTGATTAATATATCATAAGAGAAAAGTGAATAAATTTCCTCGAACTATATGGATATAAAATGGATACACCCAATATTATGTACACATCATATTTACATAAAGGAAGACTCAAAACCTTTCTATAAACCATAATGTATAATGAACCATTCCCTAAAAGATATAGTCAAACAAGAATTACAAAAATTATTAGATGGGAAATTAGTCTACCCCATCTCTAACACTTAGAGGGTCTCTTTTTTAATAGTAGTATAAAAGAAGGGTGGAAAGTGGAGAATATGTGTCTATTATAGAGAAAAAAATAAGGATACACAAAAAATTATCATTTCCTTTGGCCATTTATCAACCAATTCCTTGATAGTTTGGCTAGGAAAAAGTATTATGCAAGGAGTGCTACGTGTATTATTCAAAATCATCAGAAATTTGGTTAACTGAGACTAACAATCATGGATATGGACATAGTATAATTATTTACTCTACTTAGTTAGTTAATCGTGAAAATGATATCTAATGTGTTACATTGAGAAAGCTCCCTTCTTAAATGAAAATAGTTAAGGGAGATCTAATTGAATAGTTCATATGGTACAATACTTGTTAAGGTTTTGAAAATTGGATGGCAAGCTAAGTGGGATTGGTTGTCATAAAACTCCACAACTAAGCATGCTTGAGTTAGAGCAGTCTTGGGATGGATGACCTCCAAGAAAATCTTGGTTATTGGGTGCAAGCCCTAGAGGTGGTGATTGATGTTCTGTGATTTATTTAGCTAGTACCAATCCCACCTTTTCACCATTATGACCATCACCCAATGAAATGAGTGTTGTCTAGACTATTCAAAATCATGAGAAATTTGGTTATTTGAGACTAACACAAATGGATATGCTCATAGTTTAATGACTTACTGTAGGCAGTTTCTTAAAAATAATATCTCAGACTTTTTATTTCTTAGTGTTATTAGTAGATATAATCAAATCAAAATATCCAGAGAAGAACAGGATAAGACAACTTTCACTTGCTTATGGGGGACATTCATGTATTGCATTGTACCATTCAGGATCTATAATGCCCCTACATCTTCCCAGTAGGTTTTCCTTTCAAGTTTCTCAGTTATAACTCACCAATGTGTTGAAATCTATATACATGATTTTATAGCCTACTGAAAAACGTTCAAGAAGACCTTGATAATTTAGAGAAAGTACTCAAAGTGTTTCAAAGAATATAGCCTTTCTCTTAGCAATGAAAAATGGAAAATGATATTTGTGTATGTTATTGTTCTTAGTCACCATATTTCTCCCATAGGTATGAAAGTAAACCCAATAGAATACTTGGTAATCAAGGATATCCTATTTCCAAAATCACAAAAAAAAGTATGTAGTTTGCTATGGAAAGGTAGTTATTATCAATGTTCATTGATATATTTAGTAAGCTTGCATCTGCTTTGTTTTCTTGACTTTCTAAAGATATTGAATTCTCGTGGAAAAATCATGTCCAAGTTGCATTAGAGGTTCATAAAGATTGAGTGATTGATGCCATTATTTTAAGAAGACCAAACTTCTATATTTCCATAGATGCTTAGAACACAACCATCAGAGTAGTACTAGGGAAATAGGAGGAACACAAAACTTATGTCATCTACTACATTAGAAAAAATATTACTCTAGTAAAACTAAACTATGTAGTCACTAGAAAGGAATTTCTTATAGTTTTCTATTCCATCAACAAATTTAGACACTATATAATCAGGTACCTTATTTTTGTTCATACACATCAGTTTTCCATTCATTATTTGTTAAATAATCCTATCACTAATGGTAGAGTAACTATATGGCTAGTGCTGTCACAAGAGTCTCAGATCACCATTACTAGTAATATTGGTAAAGATAATATTATTTTAGACTTATACTATATAGTAACTAATGAAAAGTGAAATTATATACTAGAGGAATCAATTTTTAGTAGAGAGGCTAATTAAGAAGAACAAGTTACTACCTATCATAGGCCAAGAAGAGGTAAGATTGGACCTCAAGGTTAATAAAGGTTTGGATGAAGTGTTGGATTATAGGGAACTATTATTTAGCATGTTATTAAGCAAGGGAACTAAAGATTACCTAAAGAAACATTGCAGAGCTAACTAAGCAACAAATTGTTTTGAAATATTTAATAGTTTCAATAGAAAAGGATTTCTAAACTCTCGCATAAAAAAACACTCAAAGTCATGTAATAATACATGGATTTCTACCTAGCAAAATACAATTTATCTCTTCACATGATCAAATTTAGGTATCATATCTACATGTGATGCAGGAGCATTCATCCCAAGGGAAATCATTGTAAATAGTAGACATAGGGGGTCATGCATTGTTGGAATTAGTTTCCTTAAGTTCCAAGTCAGTTTAATATTTATGCTTTTAAGTGTGATTTAATTAGATATTCTAAAAATAAATAAATGAGAACATAGAAACTAGGGAGAGATTTTAGGCATAAAAGGAATGGATGTGGATCATTACGTGATAAGGAGGCTTTTCTATTTAAAAACAGGGAAAAAATGGAATAAAGCCTCAAGATGCTTTCTGTGAGATGAATGCATTTCATGTAGAGCTTTAAAGCTTTTATGTTTAAATCGTTATGTAAAGAATATCCTTAATAATAAATAAAGAGGCAGCTAAAGCTCTCGGTAGAGGAGGAGCGTGCCAGAAGATTTATGAGTGAAATTTCCTCTTGGCTTTTTGGAAAAAAGATCAATGACATCTTGTTAATGTGAATATATGTATTAAATAGTTGCTTTACTGTATATTGAAGACTGGAAGTGCCTTTCTATTTCCACTTGATGCTGTATTGTGTATTGACAAGCTTGAATCACCTTAGTAATTCCGCTTGATGCTTTATTGATTATTGGGACAGTTTGGCTCGTTTCTTTTGTTGTGAAAGCATATTGCTGCCGCCATTGTAATTTCATTTTATTACAATTAAGAGAAAAACTCTCAGACATGACCTTACTGTGTCTTAAAAAAATTTAAATCATTTTCCTTTTCATTGATACGTTGCGGCACTTTGATTTCATGACAGAGTAAAACTCTATTTACGCAGAGCCATTATAATAATCTCTTAAGGGAACAGCGCAAAACCTGATTGAAACCTAAGTAAAAGTCATTCAAACGCTATTTTCAGGGCAAAAGCATCCGGGCAAAGACATGCAACACAGTTTGGATTCTCATTTTGGACTTGGATGTTTCTGTCTGGATTTTCTTCCTCCTCAAGCTTTGCAGAAGTTACATTTGCTAGTGAAGTTGTGACACCAAATGCGCTTTATGAAGTTAGTGAATTATTTGAATTTGGAATACAGTTAATTTACGTTCGAGCTTTAATTTGCCTCTATTTTCAATGTGATTAAAAATGCCCCGCTATGATGATCGTTCTGGAAACACACAGCTCTAGGTTGGCCGACTATCTTCTTGTACCCGTACCCATGATCTTGAGGATCTTTTCAACAGATATGGAAGGTTGGTTGGTTCTTACCTGGCATGGAGTTCGAATGTTCGACGATGGCAACCATAGTGCAATTGAGGTCCACCCACGTTTCCAGTATTGGTAATGCAAATGCTTTGGAAGGCAGGCAATCGGGGTTTGACAGTGGGGCATTCGTGAATTTAAAAAGGATATTTTCAGACCACCGTTGTTACTGAAATTAAATATTCTAGAAGGGATGCGAGGATCAAAAGCTTTCGAGGTTGAGGTATGCACTGGCAGAACCAAAGATTAAACTGAAAAATAAAACAATTTTACATGAGCTTTATGAGCAGCAGGGGCAGAGTCCTTACTATGACAATCTTAGGCGTCGAGTTAGAGGATTGAAGCCACTTATTCAAAGTGGAGTTCGTGGCATTACTAGCAATCCTAAAATTTTTGAAAAAGCTATAATATCTTCAGGTGCTTATGATGACCAGTTCAGGCAACTTATCAATCAAGGAAAAGGAGTTGAGGGCACTTACTGGAAGCTTGTAATAAAAGATATCGAAGATGCATGTTTATGAGCAGAGTGTTTAAAGATTCTGGGTTTTGCAGGGTTGAGATGCATCAGGTGGTATCAGAGTTAGATTGCTCTATTGAAGATATATATAATATATATAATATATATATATATATATATATATAATATATATATATATATATATATATATATATATATATATTATTTATTTTTATTTTTTATTTTATTTTTTTTTTTATTTTTTTTTTTTTTTTTTTTTCTGAATGAGAACATAAGGTTTTGTCAAAAACTGAAGTGTGTTTTTGAATGTGTGATGAATGATTGAAGGGAAGATCAGATTTTTAAATTTGATATGCAAGGTACACAAATGCAGTGAAGAAGATTGCAGAAGTGGAAAGAAGACAAGATCATGCAAGATCCAGAAGTGGAAAGAAGACAGGATCATGCAAGATCTTAAAGGTGAGATGATTTTTTGATTTGAAATTTATGTTTGAAGTTTATGGTTGCAGAGAATATGATGGCAGCATTCAGCTGAAGGCTGGATAGGGAAGACAATTGCAGTGTCTTGAAGAGAAAAGTGAGTTGAAGAGATAGCCTAGAGAGAGCAGAGGAGTGCTCAAAAAGGTTCTAGAGGCAGTGAACTAGTACTTACCAAAAGACTGAGTGAGGAGAGCTTGGTGAGGTAAGTGGTAGCAAGAGAGATTGCTATTGCAGAGGCTAGTACAACTCATGGTAAGTGAGAAACTCATGAGGAAGCAGTCTGCCAGAGGGAGAGGGACTTTCAGAGGAAAAGAAAGTCAAGGTGGTAGTGGAAGATCTACAACATCTAAAGAAGGAGCTAACAGTAGCTCAACCCAGCATGCACCCACAGGAGGTGATGCAAGAGGCAGAAGGAGTTTTTCTAGAGGAAGAAGAGGTTCAGAGAAATGCCACAGAGATGAGATGACTGCAGAAGTTCGAGAAAGAGAGATTGCAGTAATAAAGGTACAGTTGCAAGTACTAGAAGAATGGTTGCAAGAGCAGGAAAATCAGAAAGGAAAATGGATCTTTCCACTGAAGCGAAAGAGAGTGATTTGGTGACAATTGCAGAAGAGGTTGAGGCAAATTGTGATTGCCTTGTTGGAAAAGGGACTTAGAGTTCTTGAGCGAGAGAGGGAATTTGAAGATTCCACACACAGATATGTTCAAAGGAAAATGTTGGAGGAATCAGGGAAGACGAAAAAGTCTTGCAGTTTTAAAATTGATGAGTTGTGTATGTTTGCAGGTGCAGAGGAGGTTTCCATTGGTGAAACAGAAGAGAAGATCATTGATGATTTCTTGACTTATTGGGTAAATCCAGATTAGCTGGATAATATAAAACCATGTATTTTTGTAGCTGACAATTGTGATGTGATTACAAGTTTTACTAAGGAGGATGTGCAATCTTGTGAAACTATTACAGCACAAGAGGAAGTTCTTGTGGACGTTGAAGAAGAGAATGAGTCTGAAGCGCAAATAAGGGAAATAACAGCTAATACTGTTCAACATTGTGTGCAAACTGAAAGTTTATGTATGAATGGAGGTGATGATGATATGCTTCAGCAATGCTACAGAGAAATTGCATTATTAGAATATTTGTTGGAGAATCCACAGTATGACAGGGAGATTGTAGAAGAAAGAGTTCAGTGCAGTGAACAAGAGGGAAAAGACATCATGGAAACAGATGGTATGAGAAGAAGACTAGTTGATAGTCTTAAGAATTATTTCGAGAATTCTTTGGGCAGAGAGAATCAACGTACTGATGTGCTGATTGAGATGGAGAATTCAGAACAACATACTGAAATGCTGGCAGAGGGAAGTAAGGCACTGATGCCTTATATTTTTTAGTCTAGCAATTGTTTTGTGAGTACAGGTCTTATTGAAGATGTTGGAGAAAATCTGTTAGACAAAGAAATTGAACTGATGAGGCGGATGATGATGAAAGTATCCTGGAAGAGGCCAGCAACAGTGAAACAAAGGAGAAGCAGCGAAAGGAAGACAACGGAAGATTGCGAGAGCACAACTAGTAGAGCAATGCAACATAAAGTCTAGAAACCTGGAGAAAGGTAGCGAGCAACAGCACATGATAACTTGCAGAACAAAGTGTGGGATCTAGGAAAACCAAGACCAGAAGACACATGATCACAAGATCATGAATATTTTCTACCTTGGGAGTCTGATGCAGGAGCATTCAGCCCAAGGGAAATCATTGTAAATAGTAGACATAGGGGGTCATGCATTGTTGGAATTAGTTTCCTTAAGTTCCAAGTCAGTTTAATAGTTAGGCTTTTAAGTGTGATTTAATTAGATATTCTAAAAATAAATAAATGAGAACATAGAAACTAGGGAGAGCTTTTAGGCATAAAAGGAATGGATGTGGATCATTAAGTGATAAGGAGACTTTTCTACTTTAAAACAGGGAAAAGATGGAATAAAGCCTTAAGATGCTTTTTGTGAGATGAATGCATTGGATGTAGAGCTTTAAAGCTTTTATGTTTAAATTGTTATGTAAAGCATATCCTTAATAATAAATAAAGAGGCGGCTCAAGCTCTCAGTAGAGGAGGAGCGTGCCAGAAGAATTATGACTGAAATTTCCTCTTGGCATTCCGGAAAAAAGATCGATGATATTTTGTTAATGTGGATATATGTATTAAATAGTTGCTTTACTGTGTATTGAAGACTTGAAACTCCTTTCTATTTCCGCTTGATGTTGTACTGTGTATTGACAAGCTTGAATCGCCTTAGTAATTCCACTTGATGCTTTATTGATTATTGCGACAGTTTGGCTCGTTTCTTTTGTTGTGAAAGCATATTGTTGCGGCCATTGTAATTTCATTTTATTATAATTAAGAGAAAAACTCTCGGAGATGACCTTACAGTGTGTTAAAACAATTTAAATCGTTTTCCTTTTCATTGATATGTTGCTGCACTTTGATTTCATGACAGAGTAAAACTCTCTTTAGGCAGAGCCATTATAATAATCTCTTAAGGGAACAGCGCATAACCTCATTGAAACCTAAGTAAAAGGCATTCAAACGCTATTTTCAGGACAAAAGCATCCAGGCAAGGACAAGCAGCAGAGTTTGGATTCTCATTTTGAACTTGGATGTTTCTGTCTGGATTTTCTTCCTCCTCAAGCTTTGCAGAAGTTGCATTTTCTAGTGAAGTTGTGACACCAAATGCGCTTTATGAAGTTAGTGAATTATTTGAATTTGGAATACAGTTAATTTACCTTGGAGCTTTAGTTATCTTGGAGCTTTAATTTGCCTCTGTTTTCAACTTGATTAAAAATGCCCCGCTATGATGATCGTTCTGGAAACACACGGCTCTAGGTTGGCCGACTATCTTCTTGTACCCGTACCCGTGATTTTGAGGATCTTTTCAACAGATATGGAAGGTTGGTTGGTTGTTACCCGGGGTTTGACAGTGGAGTATTCGTGAATTTAAAAAGGATATTTTCAGACCACCATTGTTACTGAAATTAAATATTCCAGAAGGGATGCGGGGCTCAAAAGCTTTCGAGGCTGATGTATGCACTGGCAGAACCAAAGATTAAAGTGGAAAATAAAACAATTTTACATGAGCTTTATTAGCAGCAGGGGCAGAGTCCTTACTATGACAATCTTAGGCGTCGAGTTAGAGGCTTGAAGCCACTTATTCAAAGTGGAGTTCGAGGCATTACTAGCAATCCTACAATTTTTGAAAAAGCTATAATATCTTGCTTATGATGACCAGTTCAGGCAACTTATCAATCAAGGAAAAGGAGTTGAGGACACTTAGTGGGAGCTTGTAATAAAAGATATCCAAGATGCATGTTTATAAGCAGAGTGTTTAAAGATTCTGGGTTTTGCAGGGTTGAGCTGCATCAACATGAAATCTTAGCAGTTAAATTAAATGAATCTATAGTCTTGTTAAAAATGTTATATCCTCATTTTTTCAAATTTATAACAACTTCGTGTTATTTTAGATTTCAAATTTCTGTGATTGTAATCTTGTTTCAAATTTTTTTGGGATCCATCGCAGAATGTAGGTTTGTTCGAGGGTTCGAAATTCGATTGTCTAACAAACAGTGCAGGATAGATTTAGAAAAATATTTGAAACAAGATTACCATCAAGAATTTGAAATCTCATACATGAGAGGGAAAAATTAAGAAATCTAAAATCATAAACATACATGGAAGGGAAACATACATGGAAGGGAAAAATTAAGAAAAGTTCACATTTTTTAAAGAACTAGAATACTTCTAGGTAAAGTAAAAATTGATCTTACTTTTCTGAAATGTTGCAGAGATTCCTCTATCATCCCTACCTTTCCCAGAATCAATCACTCCCTCAAAAACTCGTAAATATAAAAACATTTTTAACGGAGCCATCATGGAGCTTCTCACAATGAAATAAACCAGAGCTGAACTCAATTCAATATGACATAACTCTTGCTAACCAAATCGATCCGACATTGTGGATTGAAATTGACGCAGCCTTGGCTCTAAAATAGTTAAGAATTGAGGAGTTAACCTGTTAAAAACATTCTCAGAACTTTTGCAATCTTGTTCAATGCTTTCCCAATTCGAATTCGATAAATAATTACTCATGGAACGATAATTGAAATAATAATAATTCCAAAATTGTTCCTACCTAGAAATCATTTTCAAATTCCATCATTATACAAAACTTGATTTACATTAGCCAATTTAATTCTCTTGAACCGAATTCCGTGAATTATAACACTCATTCTACATCACAAAACTTAATTGGAATGGTTTACGAAACGGATTCTAAACCTCATTCTAAGAGGCATTGCAGCATAGAGGGATTTTTTTCTGAGACCTCCAATGGAACCAGATCTTCAGCTATGAGGAACAGAGGTATATATCATATAGAAGCCTAGGACAGGTTAATATGGAAGGGGCATGGAGGTAGATATAAACCTGATCAACTGATTTACATCTTCCCATCCTTTTTATGGAAAACAGGGTGCTCCCTCAAGATCATCATTTTTGCTTGGCTAGTCTATCACAACAATAATTTTACATGGGATAATTTCCAAAAAAGGAACTGGAGTGGAGCAGCCATTTGTCCCTTGTGCAGGTCAAATATTGAATTTGAGAGCAACCTTCATATTTTTCTGCTCTTTCTCCAATAGCAAATGATATGGAAGAATTTGGCTGTCCACTTAGACCTCAGCACGATCACTTTTCCCACCATTATGGAAGCTTTTGAATGGTAGGGCAATATGAATATTGATTGGAGACCTATTCCTTTGTTGTCCTTATGGGCCATATGGAAATGGCTGAATAGAGCCATCTTTCACTCAAAAAAGGAAAATTATATTTCAGTTTTTGAATCCATTCTCTCTCATTTCAATGCTCAAAATTTCTCCAAAAACAACCTGAGAATTGGTGGTAAGAAGGCACTATCAATAGATCCCTCCTTTGTTCTGTGGGCCTATTTTGATGGGGCAGCTCAACATGGATGATGTGCTTGTGGTGTTTATATAATTCCTAAGGAGAGTGAGCAAATAAAAATTTATTGGAATGGAGGTAAAGGGTCTAATAACAAAGCTAAGGTTATGACAGACTTTCTCACCTTCTATGACCTTCTCAACATTCAAGATCTGCAAATTTTTGGGGACTCAAAGGTGATAATTGATCATGTTAGGTCTATACAAGTCATAAAAAACATCAACCTTTTGGGATGGTTGAACAGGATAGAAGCAATAAGGAATTATAGAACGGATTACTCTATAGACCATATAGATAGGAAAAAAAACAAAGTGCCTCATGCCCTATAAAAAAGGACTTACTTCTCAATATGAAGTCTGGATGACTAGTATATCTGGGCAACAAAACTCATCATATTCAGGAATTTATTATGCCATCAAAAAAAGATTTACTTCTCAATATGAAGTCTGGATGACTAGTATATCTGGACAACAAAACTCATCATATTCAAGAATTTATTATGCCTGGTACATAACTCACTCTCTCCTCCCCACCAACCTGGTATGTATCAAGCCTCCATATTCTATGATTTCTCTTATCTGGCTGGTTCTCTAATTTCAGTCCTGTTTATCTGCTGATGCCTCATATTCTGCTTTCATTTAATTCTAAACTTTCCGATGAGGTCTGTAGTCCCTAGCTATGTTTAGATCATCCTCTATTATGGTTTGGTTAGTTAAAATTGGGCATAATTATGTAATTACCAAAATAGTTTTATAATGTATTGTTTTATCTCATCTTGAATTAATAGCAATTTAGCTTTTTAAGTGCTGAAAAAAATACATTTGTACCTCATGAAATGGGTTTTACTGTATCTCATACGTTTCCCTCCCTTCTCCAGACCCTGCATCATCCCATTAATGCACAGTTTTCTCTCACAGCGCATCCTCCTCACAACACAACTCAGAACACTCAGATTATTCCCATCATTGTTCCAACAACTATGCTATCGATACATAATGAAACACCTTCCCATGTTATTCATCATCCACCCATCAATACGTATCTTGACATTATTCCTCATGCTCCCACAGAACACACGAAAATTGATCCCTACGTCGTTCCACTTACTTCGGCTCAAAATTTAGAGATCAATATGAAGCTATCCCATTAACTCAAAATTTCCAGCAATGTGATTCATAATGAAAAATCTACGCATATCCAGGTTATTCATCCTCCCATCAACACGTTCTCCAACAAATCGAACTTTATTCCACATGCTCCCATGACCAGTTGCAACGTTGTTCCGTTAAGTAACCCGGCACATATGAAATAGGTTCATTTCTATAGTTTATTCATCCTCCCATGAACACTCATCTTGATATTCTTCCACATGCGCTCACAGCTCAAACCTTATCGACTAATCTCAACGTTGTCCCATTCACTACGATTTCCAGCAATGTGATTCATAATGAAACGTCTTCGCATATCCAGGTTATTCATCCTCCCATCAACACACAGTTTAACATTCGTCCACATGCTCTCACAGCTCAAAACACTGAAATTAATACCACCATTGTTTCATCAACTATGTCATCCAACAATCTGATTCATAATGGAGAAGTTTTACATATCCAGGTTATTCAGTCAGCTCTCCATCTTGATGCAAATCTGACTTCACATTTATTTTGATAAAAGAAATGATCAACAAAATCCATTAAATAGGTCTCTATCATTAAATTTTTTTATTTATTTTTTTGGAAATACGAGCTCCCTGTGCGAGAAACCAGTCGTCACACTTCAAAACATTAAAAAATTGTACTCTGAATAACCTTGTGATCAGTCTATGGAATATCCAATTGGGTTCCGCCATCATAAATCTTTTAACAAAAAGTGATAAATTTTGTGATGACTCAAAAAAAATTCATATGGAAGACATTCTATGTCATATTGAATATGGAATTAAGGATATTCCATAACACGAAAGAACAAATTAGGCAATATTGATCCATCATCTTTAGAAAAATCTAAAACTCCTCGTAAGAGTAATATTAGTGAGGAAGAACACTTACCCTTAAAATCATTAAAATCTAACTCTAAGGAGGCAAGTGATTGGTTACCCTTATAATGAATAGAAAAGGATATAGTTACAAAATGATAAACCATTTGAACAATAGTGGTTGCTCTAAAAAAAAAATTAAACAAGAATTCTTTAAAGAAAATTACTAAGGAAGTTTACAATTCTATCAAAGCCTATAATCTCCATGATAACTAATACTTAATAAATAGTTGTCCCTATACCTTTAGTATTTATGGGGTTCCTAAGGTTCACAAAGAAGGAATTCCAATTAGACCCATAGCTAATACTATTGGTGGACCTACTTATCATCTTGCCAAATACCTAGCCAAAACACTGAAACCCTTGGTTGGAAACACTGAATCATTTGTCAAAGACTCCACCCATTTCATCAATGAGACTAAGAACATCAAGCTTAATGAAAATGACACTATTGTTATTTTTGACGTCACATCTCTATACATCAACATTCCCATTGATGGAGCAATGGAGGTGGTCTGTAAATTAACTAATCCTCACACATCTAAACTAATTGAATTGTGCCTTAGATCTATTTTCTTTATTTTCATGGGTGACATTTGCAGGGTAGAAATAGGATCTCCTTTATCACACATTATTGCTAATTTATTTATGGAAGATTTCCAAACCAAAGCCCGAGAATCTAATCCCTTAAAACATAAAGTATCTAAAAGGTTAGTAGACAACACTTTTATCATATGGCCCCATGGGCATGACAAATTAGAGAATTTTAAGCAACATTTGAATAACCACTCTTTATTCATAAAATTCATCATGGAAGTAGAAGTTAATACTACCCTCAGTTGTCTTCACATCCTCATCACACGAATCCAAGACGGCTCATAGTCCCACCAAGTTTATGGAAAAAAGACCCATACATAGTAATATCTCTGTGCCACCTCCCATCATCATCCCAAACAAAAATTAGGTATTCTAAGCACTCTAGCAACAAGAGTTGTACAAATCTTTGATAAGGAACACATGGAAACAAAAAAATCACATCTCGTGGATATATTTCTAAAAAAATGATATAAAATATGTCAAGGCATCAATGCTATTAAAAATGAAAACAAAGAAATTGGTCATAAAAAGAAAACAAGAATGATTTTGTTGGCAAAGTAAACCTTCCTTACACTTTTGGAACCATAGACAAGATTGCCCACATTCTAAAGAAAACCAACATTTTAACCACCTTCAAACCTTTAAATACCATCTGGAGTTGTCCTAAATCTGATAAAGATCCCATTGACCCTAAATGTTAAAAAGATGTTTATTTAATTCCATGTTCTTGCGAAGTTCCTTATATTGAAGAAACTAGTTGATCTATCAAAACTAGAATCCAAGAACATTCCACCTACATTAAAATTAGTGGTTCAAAAAACATTTCTCTTACAGAAAATTCCAATAAAACCAAACATCAAATTTGTATTGAAAAAACTAGGGACCTTGCCAAAATTAAGTACTATTTCCACAGAAAAATTAGAGAGGCCATATAAATGAGTAAATACTCTAATAACCTCAATAAGGATGAAGGTTGGAGCAATTGATAAAATTAGATTACCTCACTTTAATTTTCCAATAATCGAATTACCTCACCCAAATTTATTATTTAATAATATTATCATTAATTACCAATAATCAATTAATAATTAACTTATAAAAAATACATTATTATTGTTATTAATAACATATACCATTATTTCAAATATATCCATCAAAAAATTATTATTAAGTGCCATCCAAATATCATTTCATTAATCAATAGAAAATTTGATTTATTAATATTCAATATTATATAATATTTATAATATGATAATAATATGTATACATTTATATATTCATAATTATATAATCTTTATTAATTTCATTAATAATACTATATACATTCTATATATTAACAAAAATCTTTTAGTTTTTTTTAATTGTTGGTCATTTTCCAACCAATCATCTTTTAATCAATTTTCCAATTTAATATTATTCTAAAGATCAACTACACTTGAGGATCCATAAAAATATTTGAAACAAGACTAAGAAAGCAGAAGTTTGAAATCTAAAAGAAAAATTATGAGAATTTTCCATTTTTGAAAGAACTAGAATAGTTATATCTAAAACGAAAACTGATATTACCTTTCTGAAGCGTTACAGAGATTCTTCCATCATACCTACCTTCAACAGAATCAATAACTCCCTCAAAAATAATAAAAATAAACACATTTCTAAGAAAGTCAACATGGCGCTCCTTCGCAATGAAATCAAACGAACCAGAGATTAACTAAATTCAATATTAAAGAAAGAATTTAACCAAATTGATCTGACATTGTTAACTGAAATTGACACAACCTTGCCTTTGAAAGCGTTAAGAACTTAGAAGTTAACCTACAAAATACAATCTAAAAAATTTCGCAATCTTGTTCAAGGCTTTCCCAATTCGAATTCGATAAATAATTACTCATGGAATGATAAGTCAAATAATAATAATTCCATAACTGTTCCTACTTAAAAATCATTTTTAAACTCCATCATTCTACGTCATATTGATTATGGCATTAAAGATCTGCATGATAACACCAAAGAATAAATAAGCTAAGATTGCTTCATCATCCTTAGAAAATATAAACCTCCTCTTAAAAGTAAAATTAGTAAGGACGAATACCTAGCTTTGAAATCATTAAAATCTAACCCTAACATTGTTGTTTTAAAATTAGAACAGTGAGGGCCTACGGTTATAATGAATATATAATACTATAATGACAAAATGATAGAACATTTGAACAATAGTGGTTGCTACAAAAAATTAAATAAGAATTGTTTAAAGGAAATTACTAAGGAAGTCTTCAACTCTATTAAAGCTTGTAATCTCCATGATAACAAATACTTAATAGATAGTTGTCCCTATACCCTTAGGATTTATGGGGCTCTTAAGGCTCACAAAGAACTGATCCAATTAGACCCATAGCTAACACCATTAGTGGACCCACTTATCTTCTTTCTAGATACCTAGCCAAAAAACTGAAACCCTTGGTAGGAAACGAATGATTTGTCAAAGACTCCACCCATTTCACCAATGAGCTTAAGAACATCAAGCTTCATGAAAATCATGTTCTTGTTAGTTTTGATGTCACATCTCTATACACCAACATTCCCATTGATGAAGCGATGGAGGTGGTCCATAAATTAACTATTCTGAAATATGTAAACTAATTGAATTATGTCATAGATCTACTTTCTTTAGTTTCATGGGTGACATTTATGAATAGGCTTGCTCAGTAGCAATGGGATCTCCTTTATCACCCATTATTTCTAATTATCACTCCTTATCATATGGCCCCATGGGCATGACAAATTAGAGACTTTAAGAAACATTTAAATAGCCTCTCTTCATCCATAAAATTCACCATGGAAGTATAAGTTAATAATAGCCTGAGCCATGGAGGTGGTCCATAAATTAACTAATCTTGAAATATGTAAACTAATTGAATTATGTCATAGATCTACTTTCTTTAGTTTCATGGGTGACATTTATGAATAGGCTTGGGATCTCCTTTATCACCCATTATTTCTATTATCACTCCTTATCATATGGCCCCATGGGCATGACAAATTAGAGACTTTTAAGAAACATTTAAATAGCCTCTCTTCATCCATAAAATTCACCATGGAAGTATAAGTTAATAATAGCCTCCTTTTTCTTGACATTCTCATCGCTAGAAACCAAAATGGCTCCTTATCCCACCAAGTTTATCCATAAAGACCCATACCTAAAAATATCTTCATGTCACCTCTCACCATCATCCCAACCAAAAATTAGGGATTCTAAGCACTCTAGCAATAAGCCTTGTATGAATCTCTCATAAGGAACATTGGGAAACAGAAAAAAGCACATCTCATGAATGTATTTCTAAAAAATGGATATAAAAGGCATCAAGCTATCAAGGCTATTAAAAATACAAACAAAGAAATGGATCATAAAAAAAAAAACAAGAATGATTTTGTTTGCAAAGTAAACCTTCCTTACATCCTTTGAACCACATAAAAGATTTCCCACATTCTAAAGAAACTCAACATTTTAACCACCTTCAAACCTTTAAATACCGTCCGAAGTTGTCTCAAATCTATTAAAGATCACATTGACCCTAAATTTCATAAAGGTGTTTATTTAATTCCTTGTTCTGTTGGAGTTCCTTATGTTGGATGAATTGGTCAATCTACCAAAACTATAATCCAAGAAAAATCCATTGACATTAAAAATAATCTTTCAAAAAATTGTGCTCTTCTAGAGCATTCCAAAAAATCTAAACATCAAATTTGGATCGAAAAAACTAGGGTCCTTGCGAGAATTGACCACTATTTCCGCATAAAATTTAGAGAGGCCATAGAAATGAGTAAACACCCAAATAACCTCAATAGGGATTGAGGTTGGAGTATTAGTAAAAATTGGATTCCTACATTGACATCTAAAACAAAATCTACCCAAGAACTTCACCTTAATTGTCTCTATAATTAAATTACCTCACCCAAAATTTATTATTTAATACCATTATCATTAAATGTCAATAATCAATTAAGTATTAGCTTATAACAAATACATGATTATTTCTCTTACCAACATTATACCATTATTTCAAATATGTCCAAAGTATTATTATTAATTACCATCAAATATCATTTCATTAATCAATAGAAATTTGATCATTATTAATATCCATAATTATGTTATAAGCGTTATTAATATCATTAATAATAATATATACATTTTATATATTCATAATTATATAATCTTTATTAATTTCATTAATAATACTATATGCATTCTATATATTAAAAAAAATCCTTTCTTTAAGGGTTTTTTTTTTTAATTGTTGGTCATTTTTCCACCAAATCATCCCTATTTATCATCTACCTTGGTTTGAACATTTTTCCACATTTCATATTATGCTGAAGATGAACCACAGTTGAGGGTTCAAAATGTCGAGCGTCTAAAAAACATTATCCGATGGATCCAGAAAAATATTTGAAACAATTTCATGTTAAGCTAGAACGAGACAAAGAAAATGAAACTGAAAAGTTGTAACTACATTGGAAGTAAACAAGAAACCCCAAGAAGCAACTATCTTTGTATCTAGAATATGTCCTAAGCTCTCAAAGAAATGTTGAAATTGTAGCAAGGAAAGGCTTCATGTGACTAGTGCCTTAGTCAAATGGAGAAATTCAATTTTCCACATTAGCAGGATGGCTTGAGTTGCAATTAGCTAGAGTGACATGACCTTGTCTACAAGTTAAGTGAGTAAATTTGAGTGTGTAGGCTAGAAGTAGAGTTGTGCATGAGTTGATTGGTAAAACTTAGCAATATATATGAGTTATTATTACTTGAACTGAGTTAAATGAGCTCTAGTCATTAGTTGAGTCAGTTGAAGTTTTCTTGAGTAGTTATGAATGTTGTTAACTCATTGGTCTCTCAGTTAACTAGTCAATCAGCTAAAATAGACCCAGTCATGAATGGAATTCAAATTTCCTATTTGAGTGGATGGAAAAGGAACATTTACACTATAATTTTATAAAATTGACTGTATAGTGCTTTTTCACTAAGAAGGTGATCGATTCTCCTTGGATTTGTGCAAGGAAATAGGGAATTTCCCTATTTTTTAGGAGCTTAATTAATCTAGGATTACACAAGGAAATAGGAGGTTGATTGAGGCTTGAATTGGCTAAGTGTTGGAAAGAGTAGGTCAGGAAGAAAGAGAACTATTTTAAAGTGTAGGGTGTGCTTCACATTTGAAGCAAGACATTGTAATTGTTTCTCTTTCTCATTTGAATTAATGTAAAATATTGGAGGGGTTCTTCCCTATTGAGTTCCCCTATAAAATCAGTGTGTTCCTTGTATTTTTATGGTTTCATTTTATTGCATATGTTTCTATTGTGTGTTTTCCTTTCCACATAATAGGAGAAAAAAATTGTGTCTCTTGATTTCAGTTCGATTTCATTAGAAGTAGAAAATTTCTTGAAACTTCTACATGGTATCATATCTATAGAAAATACATAGAAACCTTATTCCTAATCTTCTCTCAAAGAAACTTTGATTTGCACAGTTTTTGGTGTAGATTATCTTTAGTGTAGGAAAAATGTCTTTCAATGGATTGAGGCTTGAGTATGCATTAGAGGGTACCTCAATTTTTTTTTCTTTTTTTGCGTGGAAAGATAAGATGGAACCTATCGTGGATGACAATAGAGTATGGGAAGACTCTTCAACACAGGAACATACATAACCGTGGGCGGAAAAAGCGAAAAGCGCTAACATACAAAGGCAAGACACGTGCTCTGGAAAACTAATGGTATTGATTAGGGTGCCCACAAACGGTAAGAGGTTTGGGGCGAAAGCGGGGTGATTCCATACATTGATCAACGTGTGGTAAGCGGAGGCGAGAGAAAATGTCATTGATCACCCGCTATCGATCGAGCAAGTCAACCACGCGGGACGTTCATCTAGCATCAGATTTGGAGGCCCCGCATCGAATGGTTGCGATTGAGCCCGATGGAGGAAGCAGAATCAACGAAGGAATACGTCGTGTTTTAGAAGGATTTGGAAGAACACATCCATGATGTAACTAAAGAAACGAATCGACGAAGCAGGCTGGTGCTGTTTAGAGGAGGACATGTGGCCACTCCCTAAGCATTCATGATGACGCCAAACAGGGAACTCCAAGCGCAGCTGCAGAAGGTGAATCAACAAAGGCAGAAGAGGAACTGAACAGGCATGAATTCGAATGGCTTGAAAGCCATGAATAGAGAAAGAGGACAGAGGGCGAAGATGACTAGAGGTAGTGTCAAGCACCAGAGGCTTGAGAGATCTGAGCCATCCCATAGATGATCTGTCCAGGATGAGCACCACATTGGGCTCTCCACTGTAGACCAGAAGGTCACAGAGCTAGTAGGAAGAAGAAGTCTGTGTAGTCAAGTGGCTTGGGGAATCCAAGAACCACCCTACCACGCAAAAATTGCTTTCAGGAGAACTCATATTGAGTCCCTGTACTATAATTCTCTGCTTAAAGGCACAATAAGATAAGGCCACCATTGAAAGTTGGACCAAAGATGTAGCCCTGGAGAATAGGGTGAACCCCTTATTTGTGTCTTTGTGTTTGCTTACTATATTTCTCTATTGTATTTCCATTTAAACTTCTGTGTGTTGGCAATCTAATCGATCCGTTGCTTAAATAACATAGAGCACACACTACCACATGAGTCTGTAATACCTTTGTTTAATAAATCTTCAACTAATGTCACTCACAGGGCGATTATTAGATCAAGTGGTATCAGAGCTCTATGTTGTAGTTAGACAAGCCTGTGTTGGTTTAGCTATTGAATGCTCACTAGATCAAAGCTCAAATTAGGAGAAGGAGAGTTGGTGGAAACTAATCCTGAAATTGGGAGAGTCTATTCTCGGAAGACAATATTAGAGGAAGGTTCTATGGGGCCGAACCCTCAATTCATAGAGGGTTTCCTAGCTATAAAGTCTATGGCAGAAGAAATGTATAGGGACTTTAGAAAGCACAAGGATGAAGATTCATCAGGTTCTCAACAAGATAAAGAAGAAGGTGAGTCTCATGCCCATGACCACTCAAAAGGAAAAGGGAAAGAGGAGAGCTTTCTGACACCTCCCAATAGCCCTGTGCATAATAAGAAAGCATATTTGATTAAGCTAGATGTTAAATTTGATTTGTCTATATATGATGGAGAGTTAAATGCTGAAAAGTTGGACAATTGGAGTAGACAAATTGATGTGTATTGCAAAGTGCAAAACATCGACTCAGACAAGAGAAAAATTTAGCTGGCAAGCTTACACCTAGGAGGCACTGCCTTGGTTTGGTGGGAAGGCAGAACCCAAGCTAACATAAAGAGACATGGTAAGACTATCTCTGTCTCGAGTGACTTTGTTTCTGTGATTAAGAAATAGTTCTATCCATTGGCCTACATGCAACAAGCCATGATGATTTGGAAAACTCTTCGGCAGCTGAAAGGGAAAAGTGTGCAAAGGAATACTCAAGAATTTAGAAAGAGAGCATTGATTCTATGGATCTCATTAGACTCACCAGAGACTCTTTTGAAGTAAATTGGTGGTCTACATAGCTACATGAGGCATACCATCCTCATGTTTAATCCTACTAGTATAGATGAGGTATATGTACAAGCTACTCATCTAGAAGCTAGAGGAAAGAATGGAAATCGAGAAGTTGGGGGACCATCCCAACCCATTGCAAGTAAGAGCAAGGAGAAAAGAAAGCAGAAGTGGAAAGCAAGGAAGGCTAACATTGTACAGAAAAGAAAAGCTTCATGCACTCACTATAAAAAGGAGGGGCATGATGATGAGCACTGCTGGATTCTACATCTAGAGTTGAGACCTAAGAAGTCTGAGGGCAAGAAGAAGAAAATTGTTGTAGCTATTTAGAAATATTTGGGGTCAGACTTGGGAGATGAAACAACCATTACAGCCACGGGTATAAAAGGTTGTCTGCTTTAGAGAATGTTGAAATCAAGAAGCAGGTGCACGAGTTGCTCAAGAAGAATTTCGTCAAGCCTAGCACATCACCATGTGGATCACCAATCGTTTTGGTGAGAAAGAAATATGGCTCGTGGAGAATGTGCATTGACTACCAAGCACTGAATAAGATAACAATAAAAAATCGTTATCCCCTTCCTCGCATAGATAATCTTTTAGATCAATTGAAGGAAGTTGTTTATTTCACCAAGCTGGATTTTCACAGTGGATACCATTAGGTGAGAGTTGCAGAGCAAGATGCATGGAAGACTGCTTTCAAAACAAAGCAAGGTTTGTATGAGTGGCTGATTATGCCTTTTGGCTTGACCAATGCCCCTGCTAATTTCATGAGATTAATGAATGATGTACTCCAACCTTTTCTTGATGATTTTGTTATTATGTACCTGGATGACATTTTGACTTTTAGTAAAACGTGGGAAGAACACTTAAAGCATGGTAAGAAGACATTAGATGTTTTGAAAAGAGAAAAACTTTATGTTAAATTCTCAAATTGTGAATTTGGCAAAACATATTTAAATTATTTGGGTCATATAGTAGGGGG
Source organism: Pinus taeda (assembly GCA_000404065.3). Taxonomy (NCBI): domain Eukaryota; kingdom Viridiplantae; phylum Streptophyta; class Pinopsida; order Pinales; family Pinaceae; genus Pinus; species Pinus taeda. The sequence continues at coordinate 22,324 of APFE031174521.1, read as the reverse complement.
TGTTGAATTGAAAATAGATCCCTCTAAAGTGGTAGTCATTGTAAACTGGCCTAAACCCAAGTCTGCTATAGAAGTGAGAAGCTTCTTAGGAGTAGCACAACATTGGAGTAAGCTCATTTCTAATTATTCCTCAATTACAGCTCCCTTACATGCTTTGATAGGATTGAACAAGGTGTTTCAATGGGGAGGCAAACATAAAAAATCCTTCAACACTTTGAAAGAAAAGATTAGTACAACACATGTACTAACATTGCCTGATCTACAAAGACCATTTGAAATCCAAACAGATGCCAGTGACTATGCCATGGGAACAGTGTTGACACAGCATGGTAAACCCATATGTTATCATTTTGAGACTTTTAATCTTGCAATAGTTAACTATCCTACATATGATAAAGAATTGTATGCATTGGTTCAGAGTGTGAAAAAGTGGAAACGTTACTTAATGGGCAAAGAGACAGTAATACATACTGATCATCAACCACTTCGATATCTACACTCCCAAACTAATTTGCAGTAGTCAAGGCATTACAGATGGATGGGTTTTCTACAACAGTTTCATCTAGTCATCAGATATAAAAAGGGCATACACAACAAAGTTGCATACATGTTATCTACACCCATTATAAATGCATCTGCTATACTTAAGCATAATTATGTACTACATGAAAGTTACATTGAACAATATGCTCAAGATATAGACTTTAAAGATGTATATGCAACTTTGAGTCAAGGAAAAAAGGTAGAAGAATTGGACTATCATGTGAAGGACCAACTCTTATATCATTGTGGGAAACTCTGCATTCCACAATAGAGGAGTAAAGATAATTAAGAGAGGACACACTTTCTTGATATCAGGTCACTTTGGGGTAAGTAAAACAGTTGCACAGCTGCAAAGATTTTGTTATTGGCTGAAAATGAATGAGAAAATTTCTAGATATGTAAGAGGGTGTACTATGTGTGTTAAAAGCAACCCTAGCAATAGAAAACTAGGCTTGTACTCTCCTTTACCAGTTCCTTCTCACAATTGGGAAAGTGTTTCCATGGATTTTGTTGGAGGACTGCCTAAATCTAGGAAAGGTCATGATTATCTATATGTGGTTGTGGATAGGTTCAAAAAAATGTGTATTTTGATACCTTGTAATAAATAGATTACATTTGAACAAACTGCAAAGTTATTCTTTGAACATGTATGGGTTCAATTTGGTTTACCCACTTCTATTGTATCTGATCTAGACACCCGATTTGTGGGGAAGTTTTGGTCAAGGCTGTGGCAACTGATGGACACCCAACTGAAGAAAAGCACAGCTTTTCATACACAAACTGATGGCCAGATAGAAGTAGTTAACAGGACAGTGATCCAGTTACTCAGGGGATATTGCAGTAAACATCCTAAGCTTTGGGATGAACATTTGTGTTATGAGCAACATGCTTACAATAGAACAAAGAACTCTTCTACACAGAGATCTCCTTTTGAGACCTGTTTTGGTTTCACACCAAGGTCTCCTTTGGATTTTGTCTTTGGTAAAGATACCACGGTTGATGGACACAGTGATGTGGACAAGGCAACTAGGTTCATTGCATAGATCCAAGTGATCCACCAAGTAGGTACAGGAACAACTGGAAAGGAGCCAAGCCAAAATACAAGGCTAGGCATGAACAAGCATCGGATGGAGCATAGTTTTCAAGTTGGAGACGATTTCTGGTTGTCTATCAGCAAGGATATGATGCAAGGTAAAGGTAAAAAGCTAAAGCCTATCATGTATGGACATTTTAGGATACTTGAGAAGATTGGTGAAAATTCTTTTCGCCTTGATCTACCAGCTTACATGCACATCTACTCAGTTGTAAATGAAGTTTGCTTGAGATTGTTTGAACCTTCAATGGTTGAGGATCCTGAAGAGCAAAGTCAATTGCCTTCTATTGATGACCTGCTACCTGAATATCTTAATGAATTGTAGGAAGACACAGTCTTGGACAGGAAGGTGAGGACGACGCGCAGAGGAGATGTTGAGTACCTCAGAATTGGACTCAAAGGTTCAAAGCCGAGAAGTGCAAAATGGATTGAGATTGGACAAGTGAGAAAGCAATATCCTCACTTAGTCAATGCTTGAAAACCAACTTTTGGTGGTCCAAAAGCTTTTTCAGTGGGAAGGCCATGATCTAAATTGGATCCATCAAGAATTGTCAAAGAACCATGACTGTATCAAGTCAGACAAATCTCTAAAAATTCCAAAACATCAATCAAAAACACACTGAACCAATTGCAATGGCAGCTAGCATGGAACGACAAGGACCTTGGTCAAAGTGCGTTGACCGAGGCCCATGGAGACTGCGCATGAGGTCAAAGTAGCCCCTGGGAACCCTAGATTAGGAAAAGGAGGTGGATTTTGATGTGATATTAGCGCTAATTGTGCATCACTGGACGAATAGGGCCAAAATGGAGGAGCCTTAAGCACTCGGTTGCATCGAGAGCTGGAGAACCGTAGGCAGAAAAAGTGAAAAGTGCTAACATACAAAGGCGGGACCCATCTTCTGGAAAACCGGCAGTATTGATCAAGGTGCCCACAAATGGTAAGAGGTTTTGGACAAGCAGAGGTAAGATTCCATACATCGATCGATGCATGGCAAGCAGAGGTGAGAGAAAACGCCTCTTGATTGCACGCTATCATTCGAGCAAGTCAACCGTGCGGGACGTGTGTCTGGTGTCGGATCTAGTGGCCCCAGATTGGACGGCTGAGATCAAGCCCAATGGAGGAAGTGGAATCGATGAATGAATACGTTGTGTTTTAGAAGGGTTTGGAATCCGTTTAACCACCATGGTGGAGGAAGAACGCATCCATGATGTAACTGAAGAAATGAACCGACGAAGCTGTTTGGCGCTATTTAGAGGAGGACATGTGGCCACTCCATGAGCATTCATGATGACACCGGACAGGGAACTCCAAGCACAGCTGCAGAAGGTGAATCGACAGAGGTGAAAGAGGAACTGAACAGGCATGAGTTTGAATGGCTTAAAATCCATGAACAGAGAAAGAGGATAGTCAAGTCGGAAACATTCCAAGAGACGAAGAAAGAAGACAGAGAGACCAGAATCCCGAGAGGAGGACGGAATACACAGAGAAAGAAGATAGTGAAGCAAGAGCAGAAAGAGGATAGAGGGTCGAGCTGACCAGAGGCAGCATCAAGCACCAGAGGCTTGAGAGGTCCAAGCCATCTCATAGAGGACCTGTCTGGGCTAAGCACTACATTGGGCTCTCCACTGTAGACCAAAAGGTCATAGAGCTAGTAGGAAGAAGAAGTTTGTGTACTCAAGTGGCTTGGGGAATCCAAGAAACACCTTGCCAAGTAAAACCTGCTTTTAGGAGAACTCATATTGAGTCCCTGTATTGTAATTCTCTGCTTAAAGGCACAATAAAACAAGGCCACCACTGAAAGCTGGACCAGAGATGTAGCCCTGGAGAATAGGGTGAACTCCTTATTAAAATTTTTGTGTCTTTGTGTTTTCTTACTGTATTTCTATGTTGTCTTTCCATTTAAATGTCTGTGTGTTGGCAATTTGATGGTCCGTTGCTGAAATAACACAGAACACACATGAGCACATGAGTCTATAATACTTTTGTTTAATAAATCTTCAACTGATGTCACTCACAGGGTGATTATCAGATAAAAAAATTTATAGTGCGGGGTGTGATTCAAAGTTGAGGCAAGACATTCTGATTATTTATCTTTCTCATCTGAATTAATGCAAAGCATTGGAGGGATTTGTCCCAGTTGGGTTCCCATATAAAATCATTGTGTTCCTTGTGTTTTGATGGTTGCATATTATTTCATGTGTTTTTATTGTGTGTTTCCACAAAATAGTAGAAGAAAGGTTTGTCTCTTGATTTCAGTTCAATTTCATTAATAATAGCAAATTTCTTGCAATATCTACGAGGCAAAGAAAAAGCCTTTTTGGTAAGTTTTGTATGGGAGAAATTCGAAATATGATTTTAGGAAGCCTTAAACTTCATTAAGAAACATTGATTTATTCTAACATATTTTTTATGATTTATTGATGATTTTTCTACAATAATTTTATGTATGAATTTGTTGGTGTGAATTAGATTACTAATTATTAGTGGAATTTTCTACTTGATAATCGAAATATTTCATAAATTCAATTTGTCTTTTGTATTTTTCTACATATCTGAATTAATAGGCATTGATTGGTTTATCAATTAATTTTTATGTATTTAAATTAGTCAGAGTAACATTAATTTGCTTGAATTACAAAGCAACTAATTCTTTATTATTAGGTAATGTGACTTGTCTATTTTCTCATCCATTCATCAGCATCAATTTCACTTGAATTAGATTAGAATATTTATAATTGTATTCAATCAAATACTCTCATTTTCATATTTCTCACATTTTTGTGTTATGAAGATCTTTCCATATCACACAAAACAACTAAATTAATGTTTTTTGAGCCAAAGTCCATATGGGTTTCTTATTTCAAATGATGTGAAGTCTAATTATGGATTTATATTGAAGAGAACCCCCATAATCGTTGATGGGTAATTCATCCCTATCAATAGGATGATAAGGTCGTGGAAAGAGAAATTCTATAATTCCCTCTCCTTCCTTCTCTTCCTAAGAAGTAAATGCATAATACATTCCCCTTTGTGAAGGATCGGGAGAAACTTGGGAAATGATCAGTGGGCATCCTATTTTTGAAGATAATTCTCAAGACAAATGTGTGGAAGAACTATCAAATTACATAGGAACTGAAGAATTAGGGGTTGTATAAAGGATAGGTTTCCCCAAATTTATCATGGTAGAGGAGGAAGTAACCTCTAACTTGACCTTTGAATTCCGAATAATAAATTTTTAATGTGAGGCCCAGATGAAAAATATCCCTCTTTCCACTCTTCCCAACATCCATGGATTATCTAGAGAAGGTCTTGATACATATCTATTTTAATTTGATGTTTTATGTCAAAGCTATAATTACTTTTAGATTCCTAGAAGTTCAAATTGTTTCCCACTACCCTTAAGAGTGCTACAATTTGTTGGTTCATGAGACTTAGTGGAAAAACTATCAATATTTGGAATTATTTGAAGTAGAAATTCTTGCAAAAGTATCAAGGCTATTGCACGGGGAGAGACCTTCAAGGAAGGATCTTTAGAATGACCTAGATGGAGCATGAAAGTCTAGAAGATTATGTATAATTATTTCAATATATCTCCAAAGGTCTAAGATCTAATTAGACAAGAGTATCTTATATTTTATCCTACTTAAGGGGATAAAATATAAATGTACAAAAATCCTAAATATCGAGGGGTGGTGGTGTGAAGTGGGGACTAGGGTGGGGAGGGGGAAATATCCCAAGAGGAATAAAATGGTATTCATGATCTATGCAGAAAATATTTAAGAGGGATATATAAATAGACAGGGGATTAAGGGACATTATTATTAGAATCAATAACATGAATGCAAGAGGAATTTCCCAAGTAGAAATAGGAAATATGCTAAATAATTTCAAAACTAACATCCTTAGTTCATTGGCCGTATAATTGACACTTTGAAAACCATCAAAAGTAGGCTAAATTCAAAAAGGCATTGTCTATATTTTTTTTGAAGTGAAAAAAACAACATTAATTGAGAGAATGTCACTTAACACCATTGAATTATATGGCATTTTCAAACAAGAACACTCCACCAATATGTGTCCCTCATTTATAAAATTAAAATAATTTGACTATGGTCCCTATGAAGGAATAAAAAAAAGTTTGATTTGTCTCTCAAAGACGACCTTGTAAACCTTGACTAATAGGTACGAATCAAAAACCCTCTCAAATTTATAATTATTATTGGTCTAGATAAGAATTATAGTATCCTTCTCTATTGCATGGAGAACATAACCATCACAACCATCCCCAAGGTATTAGTGGTCTCCCCGTTAGGATGTAAAACATCAAAGGAACCCACAAATCCTTCAACATTAACAATAACCCTTTGAAGGAAATCAATAGTTCTCTCAATTCCCTCAATAACCATAGTTTCTTATACTAATAGCCAATCTTGTTTCCCCTCTATGACCATAAATTCCAACAAAACCTAGCCCTAACTACAACAATAAAACAAGTCATCATCTTTACATTATTGAATAGCATGAATATTCTACATATTCCATTTCCCCTACTGAATGTAAAGGAATCTAATTATGATCAAGGATAATGATAAATTATAAGTCTTACCCAGTTATTATCAAATAATATGAGGAGAAATCCAACAAAGTTTTGACAAACCATAGTAATAAACAACCCAAGGAACACCCATCTCATACCCAACAATTTGATTTTCATAAAAGTTCAACCCGACCTCAAACTTCGGGAATAGAATGGTTTCCTCCCTTTCTAGAAAGATGAGGCCTACTAAAACCTTTGGTTTAGATTGACTTTGGCCTAATAAGAGAGCTCCAAAACATTTTTATAAAAAATCCCTTATTAAAATAAATCATAGATGTTCAATTTTATGTTAAATTTATCAAGGAATTGTGCACCAGATTTATCAATAGGAAACTAGGTGATCCTAAAAATATTCATGTAGTCGGTTAATTAGAAAATTTAATGTTAGGAAAACTCCTTATTGTTAATAACCTAGAGAATATTATTTTTCATTTCAAAATTGAGTATTAATTCATATCTGATTCCTTAGTTGAATCAAGTGTTACCATAAATATAATGGCTAGGGAAATCATGAAAAAAAATTAATTAGTTAATCTAAGACAAGCCTACACATTTTTACATCTTTCAAAATAATTTGTGACTAATCTTGAAGGGATCCTAGAGGATTTGATCATTTATATTGACTTTTATGAATACTTGGCCAAATTTATGGTTATGTAGCCAAGGTCTACCTTAGGTGGTTAATTTTCTTATCCTAGGAATACCATCGTTATCCATTGTTGATCTTCTTACATTGGTTACACATCAGGTAGCATGAGAATATCTCATGGAAACCATACAAAAAAATTACTTTATACCCCCCCTTCCAAACCAAGCATAGATCATGAATTCCCTGATTGGATAGAGGATGAAGAAGTTGATGAAAAAATAATTTAGCGGATCCTCATTATGAACATAGCATTGTGCCTTAAGTATGATATAAAAGATGACATAATTAATGGATTTTGTAGAAACTCTAATAGCTCCTTTGATCCTATATATGAAATTATATGTTCCATAATGGATATTACCAAATAAATGGATATCACCTAGGGTTCACCTTTAGAATTACTAACTACTATTACTCCTGCTTTGAATACAAATGTACCAATATTTTAATAGAAATAATCCTTAGAAAAACTTTGAACAATAATTCCTTTAAATGTTAAAAAAGCAATTGATTAATCTATCATAAGGGAAATGTGAATCAATTTCATGTGACTATATGGATATAGAAGGGATGCATCCAAGATTATGTACACATCATATTTACATAAAGGAGGACTCGAAACCTTTCAAAAAACCCTAATGTAGAATGAACCACTCCCTAAAATATATTGTTAAATAGGAATTACAAAAACAATTAGATGGGAAATTCATCTACCCCATCTCTAATAGTTAGTGAGTCTCTTCTTTAGTCTTAGTACCAAAAAATGGTGGAAATTGGAGATTATGTGTTGCTTATAGAGAACTGAATAAGGATACACAAAAATATCATTTCGTTTAGCCATTTATCGACCATGTCCTTGATATCTTGGCTAGGGAAAAGTACTATGCAAGAAGGACTATGTGGACTATTCAAAATCATGATAAGATTGGTTAGCTGAGACTAATAATCATGGATATGTTTATAGTATAAAGGTTTACTCTATGTAATTAGTTAATCCTAAAAATGATATCTAATATGTTACATTTTGAGGGGAATGAAAGGATTGAAGGGAGATCTAATTGAATAATTCATATGGTACAATATTTGTTACGGTTTTTCAAATGGTGTAGCAATCTAAGTGGGCTTGATTGTGAGAAAACTCTCATTTAACTGCTCTTGAGTTAGAGGAGCCTTGGGATGGGTGAGCTCTGAGGAAATATTGGTTATTGGGTGCAGGCCCTAGAGGTAATTATTAATGTTGTATTATTTATTTCGCTAGTATCAATACCACTTCTTCACCCATATGAGAATCATCTAATGAAATGAATGTTATGTGGACTATTCAAAATCATGAGAAATTTGGTTAGTTAATACTAACACTCATGGATATGGTCATAGTTTAATGTCTTACTCTATGCAAATAGTTAATCATGAAAATGATATCTAAGACTTTTTATTTCTTAAAGGTGTCAGTATGTATAACCAATTCCAAATATCCATAGAATATCATGATAAGACAACTTTCACTTGCTCAAGGGGCATATTCATGTATTGCATGGTACCATTTAGGAGGTGAAATTCCCCTACATCTTTCCAATATGTTTTCCCTACAATTTTCTCATATATAACATAGGAATGTATTGAAATCTATATAGATAATTTTACAATCTATGGAAAAACGTTCAAGAAGCCCTTGATAGTTTATATGAAATACTAAAGCGATGCAGATAAAATAGTGTTCCTCTTAGTAATGAAAAATTCAAAATGATATTTATGGATGGTAATTTTCGTAGTTGCCATATTTCTCCCATAGGTATGAAGGTGGACCCAATAGAAGTATGGGTAATCAAGGATATCGTTGTTCCAAAATTACAAAAAGAGGCATGTAGTTTCCTAGGGAAAGTTATTTATTATCAATTTTCATTGATAAATTTAGTAAGCTTGCATCGCCTTCATTTTTTTCACTTTCCAAAGATATTGAATTCTCATGTTACAATAATTTCCAAGTTGCATTAGAGGTTCTTAAATATTGAGTAATTGGTGCCGCTATTTTAAGAAGACCAATTATGTCCCTACCCTTATATATTTCCATAGATGCTTCATACACAACCATCACAATAGTATTAGGGAAATAGGAGGAACATAAGATTGATTCCATCTTCTACATTAGCAAAAACACGACTCTAGAAAAACTAAAATGTGTAGTCATTAGAAGGGAATTACTTGCAGTTTTCTATTCCATCAACAAATTCAGATATTATAATCAAGTACCTTATTTCTGTTCCTACATATCATTTTTCTATTCATTATTTTTTAAACAATCCTATCAAATGGTAGAGTAACTATATTCTTACTCCTATTACAATAGTTTGACATCACCATTATTGATAAGCCTAATAAGGATAATTCTTTTGTGGACTTATATTATAGATTGACTAATGAACGTGAAGATATCCTTGTAGAAGATAAATTTCCTAATGAACATCCATTTTCATTATGTACTAACTCATCGTGGTATGCAAATATTGCTAATTACTTAGTTATAGGGAAACATCCAAATTATCTTTCTCTAAAAGAATGACAACACATTTTTCAACAAAATGATAAATACTCTTGGATCCATGATTACCTCTTATACACTATGAATCACCATATCATCAAACATTGTGTTAGAATGGATGAATTTTATGACATCCTTAAAGCTTTTATTGATGAACCACGTGAAAGGAACTTTGTAGGAAGAAGAATTACTCATAAGCTACTTAGGAAGAGCTACTTCTGGCCTAATATTTTCCATGATTCCAAAAAGTATGTGTGAAGTTGTAACAATTATTAATGGATGGGTTAACCAATCAAATCAAATTATATGCCATTACAAACCCAACTTGTCAGTTTTCCATTTAAAAAATGGTCCCTAGATTGTGTAGGGCCAATCTATCCCCCATCTAATCACTAGGTTTATATTTTTCTTTGCACTAATTATGTGACCAAATGGGTAGAGTCTAAAGCACTTCCATGAGAAATAGAGAAAGAAATAGAATATTTACTCTATAAAGAGATATTTATCCATTTTGAAGTAACCTGAGATATTATCACTAATAACGGAGCACAGATTACATCTCACTTATTCTAGAAGCTTACCAAGGACTCTTAGATCTTAATGCCAAAAAAATTTCACTTCGCCAATAATATGGTAGGAAGGCCCCTCCCTCATCCCAAATATGGGAATAAATCCCCTTTTCAAATCAAATAATTTCATACCAAGTGGGAGGATTTATTTATAAAAAACCATCAGATCCAAAACCTATTATAAAACTACCACACGAGTTCATATATATAATATGGAAAAGGGGAAGGGACAAGTCCCTCTTTAAAAACCACTGGATTCGAGATATTTATATAACATGTGTGTGATACAATCCCATTTTAATATTATAATGGACCCATACACAGACATATATATATATCCCTTAATCATGACTATAGAATAATGGTGCAAGGAAGAATCCTTTAATAATATAAATATCATGGAGAATACTCTTACATTTATATTAAACATAGGCTTGATCCTTTTTTGCTAGCCTCTTTCCTTTGGCACAAACCATTTTTAATGGTGGAATGGCACTTCATGGCCACGGGAGTAATGAACATAGTTAATATGAGATCCTGACTATTTTGTACAAAGTCCCTTTTTCCTTCTTTCGAAACTTCCAAGGTGGGTTCCTCTGGGATGGGAAAATTTTTTGTTAACTATTGCACTCTAAATATTTGTTCTAGTGATAACTATTTATCCAGATGCTTTGAATTATTTTATTCTTTTATCAATCCCTGGAACTCACATTGTAAAAACAAGTTATACAACCACCCATATGAGCATTGTTATCAACCCTAGCATATTTTTTTGATGCACAAATCCTAAGGACCAACACTTACAACAAAGGCTCACATGAGCATACCCATGACTTGGACTATTTGATACCTTGGAAAATATTGGGGACGGGGGGCATTGAATCAGTATTGTGACTTATGATCAACTTATACCAATTTTTTCCTTTTCATTACACAATTATTAAATCATGCATTAATTAACTAGAAACACATTACTAGATCATATTAACATATAAACATATGAGCATGTAAAAATCAATGAACCATAAGATCAACCATGTATAACCCATCAATACATAATAATAAGACATATCAGACACCAAATGTAAAGAGGAAACCCAAAGGGAGAAATCTATCTTCAAATGTTCTACTTCACTCTTCTTCTATTATTATAAAAATTCTTCTTCACATAGCCACTAGCCACCAATAATGTGCAAGCCACAAGTTTCCAATCATGTGAGCTACCACTTTCTCTAAGACACAACCTGTATGAAATTTGCAAGCCACCGCCTGCAAGAATACAACACTCCCAATAAGCCTCTCCCAACTACCACTATATGGAAGCCACCACTCCCAAGTTCTCAGGCCAATACTTGAAGGATGTCACTATGCTCTTAATACACAAGCCACCACTTCCTCATTGAAGGCTGAAACCTTCACCACATCCCATGGACCTCATTTCATGTATTTTAAAAATATGGCCCATACATATGTGGAGTGATAAAAAGGTGTCTTTGTAGCTCCTAATTACCTCACATTATTTGTCAACCCAGGGACGACTTTTTATTTCAAGAGTGTACTCAGTTTGAGGCGGCTATTTATTCAAGAGTAATGTTTTGTAGTATAGTGCTTAAAATCCAAAAGTAAATGAAAGTTGGAAACAAAATCTAATTGGAACAGCAAGAAACTGAAATTTTCTAAACTAAATCATTCACTCAAACAACCATCAATTGAGGATATAGTAGCAATAACTCACTCCTCTAGAAATTGATGCAATTAAAATCAGACTGGAACAAGACAATCAATCTGGGAAAGAGGAAGCAATAACTAATGTTCTCTACAGTTTACAGTCCTACTTTAAAGCAATTAAAAGGAAATTGAAATTGAACTGAAGCTGCTATTGAAAGTAAACTAGGAAAACTCTTTAGAAGAAAACTCTTGCAATTAACCAATAGAAATGAACAACAAAGTAAATGGACAACAAAGTGGAATTAAAGGAATCGAATAACCAATCCTATTGAACAACAATCTGTAATGAATATCAATCAAATGGAACAACAAATGGAATGAAACCATAATTGACATAGAACAGTGAAGCTTTATATTTGAAATGAGTGGCATAACAATATACGTTGAGAAGGATAATAATCTATGTTATGATGGAAAGGAACAACCACACGATTCAATCTCAATTTGTGCAATAAAACAATTTCATAAAATATTATAACAGCTCGCTAGAAAAACATGAAACTGTAAGGCAATACGATTCAGAGAAATAGGAATTAAATCAAACCATCACACGAAGGAAATTGGAAAGATATAATACAACAGCACCATACTCCACCAGAGGCTAGGCCTTTAGCTGCCAGCGGATGCTGCTGGGCTACTTCAGATGAGGTGAATGTACAACAACCCTTTTATTTATTCATCCTCAAATTGTGAAATCATTACAATAGAAAAATCTTTGAAGATTACAATGGAAATGCAACAATCCCTATCCTATCATGAATAATTCACCATCATTCTTGAATCTCTAGTTCTGAATCCTTAATTCCCCATCATTTTCCATCCTTTTTCCCCTCTCTGATCTATGTTTTCATTTAAATAGAGAGAGAACAGAGAGCAGTTACAATAGAGATAATTATAACATGATTCTATTACAAAATTGGATTGTTTCCAACGAATTGATCAACAAGAAGATATATTTCCATCCATCTCTCAACAAGAGTAGGGTGAATTTGGCTTTGCAGCTGAGATTTGGAAAACGACCGCAACAAAAATTATCAGAAAATCGTGCTCAAAGAACCCTAAGTTTCTCTTAGTACAAGCTGAATTTGGGTAAACCGTTCCTACTTAAAGTTAATTGGTTCCGTTCTGGACAAAACCCATGTTCCATATTTTCCAGATTCTTCTCCATTTGCTCAGAATCTCAACCGCAAAATTGTCACTCCTTATTCCAGCGAATTTCTGAGTTGGCGCTTTTAAAAATCAAATCTCCAATCTAGAAATTATCTTGGAGGTTAAAAATGGTAAATAATGTTATAACCAATTTATTAAAACTGTCATTGATAAAATAATTCATAATCATCAATTTATTAGAAATAAAGGAGAATAAATAATATTCATTCATAAGAGCATAAATCATTATAAAATAGAATTTAAATGATAAATTATAACAAATGATATAATAGTGAAGAGTAAAAATGGATGAAATAAGTGTTACAAAGTGGTCATATTCACGGCCCAACACACCCCCACACCAAATATATTGCATGTACTCATGCAACAAAAACTGAATATGTTACATGTCCTCATGCAACCCAAAGAAAAAACCCATGCGTTAACCAAGCAATAAAATTTGTTCCTCTCAACTCATAAAATGGATAGAACAAATGAATTCTTCCTCAATTAATGAATATTCAATTTTAGCAATCTTGATGAAGGCATAACAATTAATTTGCAACAAAATATGATATAAATAACAACAACCTTCATTAACCATTTTCCCAAAAACTACAAACCAGATTTTGTTGAAATGTTGCAAGTAAATTTGTAATATATGAATGCCTCTATGATCCAAAAATCATATCGTTTTGATGCACAGATCATGAGATATAAACAAAATGGTTGTAGGTGAGAGTGCATGATTTCCGAAATTTTATGAACCAATTTAACTTGAAATGATCTGGGTTTGTGTATTTTAATGATACCTCTGTGTTTTCCGAAAATCAGAAGAATTGAGTTCATAGTTTTAAAAGTATTATGGAAATCAATTTTTGCACTGTGTAAAAATGAAATTGTATGCCTTAAATGAGAAATAAAGTAGAAAACATCCATCATGCATAGAAATTCCTCCCCCTCTCTGAAGAATTAGCATGCCCTCATGCAATGCTAGAAAAGAAATAGAGGTGGTTGCTACCAGCTGTGGAATTCTATGCTTGGTGTAAAACAACATGGAATAAGGGAGGTGTTGAGAATGAATAAGAATAGCAATGGATGATAAAGAATATGAATGACATGGGCATAAAAAATAAGTTAATGAAAGCAACATGCCCCCAAACTGAAAGATGAGATGTCGCTTAAAAAAAGGAAGTTGTAAAGATGTGGATGAAAGGATGATAAAGAATGCTCAAAATGGATTTTCATTAAATTCTCCTAAATTCATAATAAATTAGAAAATTATGCTATTTTACCTCAAGTTGTACCTTTAAAAGAAAAATGTGGAATGACATATATGTACTGGCAGTTGTTGAAGTTGATGTAGGCAGAGTTGGTACTGAAAGTGATGCAAAAGGTCGAATCCAGGCAAGCACATCATGTCGGAAGAATTGTTCACATTCGCGAGCTGCTTCTTTCAAGTGCAATAGTGTGGTCATGCTACGAATAGCATTCTGCCCATACTTGTTGTTTTCCTGTAAGCAAAACAATATTTGGCATACAATGTTCTTGAATCCATAGTGTTAGTTTTGAATAGCAACAGACAAAATGCATGTAAAATGTCAATCAGAAAAACTTTTGTATACATGCAATACTAATATTTTATCAAATCAACAAGTTATGACAGAGTGCAGGAATCATATCACATGCTATCCCATAATGCATACATTCCCCCCTCTAATTGGAAAAGAGATTCCATGACCATAAAGCATATGAAAGGTGTTGTGCTGATGGCAAGGCAAGGGAATGAACAATACAACAGTAGAGTACACAAATCAATGATAGGATGACGAGAGTTATGGTTATAATGAGAGCACAATGTATAAAGATAGTTATGAATAAAAGATAGGACACTTTGGATTGATGATAAGTTATGAAAAGAGAAAAAGGACAACAATATGCCAAAAAGATGCTTTATTGACGGTATTCTAGCTAAAAAATGATGCGATTGATCAAAAAATAATTTCTCATGCGTAAAGGTTCAAAACAGGGAAAAAACAATTAAGGAAATAACTTCTCTGATAAAAAGAAAAAATAAGAAAAGGGTATTATAGTAATAATTGACAATAAGATATAACTTCAATACCATAAGCAGAGCCTCTGCTGCTAGCAGGCGTCCATAGCCTCGGCAAGGTTGCTTTTTAACCCATATGAGCCAGGATCCTCAATTTATAAATGGAGAGTTCCAATGCTATTCTACACAAGAGATCAGTGTGTTGGCGTGGTAACCAGATAACCACACTGCCATTCACTAGGAGGTAGCAAAAGTGATCATGCTGACTCATGATGAGACCTCCTATTCCAAGAATAATTTGGCTATCCAATGGATCATAACCCTGGTGTGGTGGCCATAATGGGAATGTCACTTTGTTACAGCCTTATGAACATGGTAGGCTGGCTCGTAATGAGACCCCCTATCCTCCATCTGCGAACAATTTTTTTTTGTTATTACACATTTTATGATAAAAAGAGGGAGGCTCAATACTCCTTAAGAGCAAGGATGGTAGAAAAAGTTGAACATGTCAATAGAAAAAAAATATACCCATAATCTCATTTATTATAGACAGAGAAGATTATAACCAGGAAAGGTGGAACCGACATGGTATTAAGATGATCAATCAATATCATGTTCAAAAGAAAATAATGCAGTAAAGTAGTATACAAATAATTGTGTCATTTTTTAAAAGAATCTATCATCAAGGAGCTATCCTGTTAAAGATCATAACGTGAATGATAATAACTTGCTTCAAAAGAATTCATAATTCTTGTCCTCATAAAATAGTGTACTTCATGCCATGAAAGAGAATCAGGAAAATGTGGTTGAGATGAACTAGGAATAATCCCACAAGAGAAAGGAATGATTTCTCTCAAAAATAATCCCAAAGTGTTGCTTTTTTGAAGGAACAGCAAAAACACTCAAAAAGAAAGTGGTGTTCTGTGTAGGGAACAACAAAGAAAATGCATACCAAAAAAGAAAAAATACACACAAAAAGGTGTTGTTCCCTGTAGGGAACAACAAAAAAAATGCATGTGAAAAAGTGTTGTTCCTTAAGAGGAACAACAAAAAATGCGAAAATGTTGTTCCTTTGAAAGGAACAACAAAAATGTGAAAATGCAGAAATGTTGTTCCATTTCGAAAAGGAACAGCAAAACGTGAAAGTGCAGAAGTGTTGTTCCATTTCGGAAAGGAACAACAAAACGTGAAAGTGCAGAAGTGTTGTTCCATTCGAAAAGGAACAACGAAACGTGAAAGTGCAGAAGTGCTGTTCCATTTCAAAAAGGAACAAAAAAACGTGAAAGTGCAGAAGTGTTGTTCCATTCAAAAAGGAATAACAAAACGTGAAAGTGCAAAAGTGTTGTTCCATTTCGAAAAGGAACAACAAAACATAAAAGTGCAGAAGTGCTATTCCATTTTGAAAAGGAACATCAAAACGTGAAAGTGTAGAAGTGTTGTTCCATTCGAAAAGGAACAACAAAACGTGAAAGTGCAGAAGTGTTGTTCTATTTCGAAAAGGAACAGCAAAACGTGAAAGTGCAGAAGTGTTGTTTCATTCGAAAAGGAACAAAAAAATGTGAAAGTGCATAAGTGCTATTCCATTTCGAAAAGGAATAGCAAAACGTGAAAGTACAGAAGTGATGTTCCATTTCGAAAAGGAACAACAGCTGTTCCATTCGAAAAGGAACAACAAAATGAACCGTGAAAAAGGAACAGCAAAATGAATGGCAGACCCAAAAGGTGTCGTCCCTTTGAAAAAGGAACAACAAGAACGACAAAAATGCACACAAATGATGTCCCTTCAGAAAATGAATAGCAAAATGCACAATCATAAAATGCAAGTACCCAAAGAATGAATTAGTTGTTCACTGCATTGATGCTGAGGATGGGTTACAGTTTGAATGAAGCAATACCTGAAACACAAAATATAAGAGAAATCAGAAAAGAAACAACAAAAGAGAGTATGTAAATAAATAAATTAAGTTACAACAGCTATGATATTATGTAAAAAAAATGATCTCTTTGAAAAATGTTTTGGCAGCAAAGACATGACATGAATCTTCAAATGGAAATCAATTCTTCATTTGTTCTATTATGAATCCATTGGGTAATGAGTTTTATGAAACTCCCTTTACTTCATAAAATTTCTTTCAAAAATCACTCATCCATAAATTGACCTTCTTTATTTTCCCAAGACCTGCAAAAAAATGAATGTCTATCTGCAATAAAAAATTAAATCATGGAGAAAGAGAGGTGATCAAGATCCCCTAATCTAAGAATTATACAAAAAACAACAAGTAGTTACTTTGTATAACAAATCCATTGAGAAAATAACAAAGCAAAATTATCTGTCACTTGCGGGAGAGTAGTGGTCAATCATGCTAACCTGCAGTGTTTTAATCACAAATTCTTTGTTTTTCATCGAAATTGAGTGATTCCAAAGCCAAATGAGAGATAATTCAAATTTTCATCTCCAGTAGCAACAGGTTTTAAAAATTCAATGATATGATATGTCAATTTTAGTTAGAACAACCTGCATAACATAGTCATTTTTTATTACCCAGCTTACACCAACAGTTGATATTTCAAACATAAATTTTTCGTTTAATGTCAGATTCAAATGATTCAAATTGTAAATTAAATTATATTCATTTATGTATCTCAAATAGAAATAGGTTTTGAATAAAAGAAGAATTGATAGGTCAAATACTGTAAGGAACAGCTGGAAAGACAGAATTTTAAGAGTGCGGATTTACGATAGACAGTCAGTATTGTGATCATAACGTCCCCATACAATATCAAAAATGAGTGATTACAATTGAATTGTAAACTATATTAATAGGGTAATCTACCATAGAAATAGGTTTTAAAAAGTCATTCATTTAGGCTTCCGAAACTGGACTGTCCCAACTCTGTTCCTGAGCTGCCCGCTAGACATCCGGTCAATGTTTTGGTTCTAACTTTTTCGTTTCAAATCCAAATTGAGTGATTCAAATTGAGTTGAAAATTAGACATCAAGGGCTACTTAGGATAGAAACAAGTTTTAAAAATATTCACTTTTGGTCTCTCAAAACATGATTGTCCCGACTATTTTTCCAGAAATTCCATCAAGCCCGCAAGCCAAAAAAATGATATTCAAGCATTTTTTCATATTGATGATAAAAATGAATATAAGTGTTTGTAGAATTGTTATTTCTATTATAAATCATCTACATACAAAAATGAATTAAAAGAATTATCACCAATGTTGATTTGCATAACATGTTGCGACAAAAAACAACCAGTTTTACATATAAAAAAACAAAATGCATTTATTTATTCCCTTATTTATTTTATTTTATACACTAACCTATTTTGATTTGAAAAATTAATATAACTACGTATATTAGTACTTCTAGTGGAGCCATTTTCGAAATAAGGCTTCACGTATACACATACCCAAATTTAAAAAATGCGTATTAATGAAAATTAGGGTATGAGAAGCCAGCTTCCCTTGAAAAAATGGTATAAAAAATTGTTGAAGTATGGAGTGATGCTGCAAACAAGTGATGGAGTGAAACCAATCTTCAATATATCCTTTACTTTGATGATTTCCCATATTCATCATACCATGAAGTTCTTGGGCTTTTAAAATGGTTTGTTGATGCATACTAAAAGAAACCTCATTTTCTTCCATAGCTTCTACAATTTTTTAATTTGAAACATTCTGAATCTCATTGTAAGTTTTTTCTAATGGTGCATGTGAGATAGAATGGGTGGGAAGGGTCGGTAAATTTGGCAGTTCAACATTGTAAGGATGTTGTACTGGTTTATTGTGGTGAGGGTGTGGAATTAGTTGAGCAGGAAAATATGTAAGGAATGGAGCATTGTGATGATGTGGTTGGTTGGGTTGAGTGGATAAATTTGATATGCAAGCAAGATGTTGTGGAAGCGCTGGTGGAGAATATGGAGAATGTGCTTGTGCTACAAGATGAGGAAGAGCAGTCATGCAATCATAAGGTGAACCATGCCAAAAGTGTAGATAAGATTGGTGGTTATATTGAAATTGACATGGCTTCCCTAACACATTAGTATTCCATAATGGATTATGCAAGTAAGAGAATGGAGAATAAGTGTTTTGAATCATACCTGTAGGCCTTGTTGCAGCTTACCCATCTCTTTGATATGCCACTTCCAAATTAGATAAGGAAGAACAACCATCTATGGTATGCTCCTTTCGTTCTTGAGTGAAAAACACTTCATCAAATTCTCAATTTTTATGAACCTGCAAAACATCCAATTTTTCATTTAGAGAGCTAATATAATCAACTTTAAAATTTTCAAATAAAACATTGATTTCAGCTCTTATGTCTCCTATTCTTGTAGCAGATTTGGAAAAGAAGGAACAAACATCTCTAGGATTCTTACCAGCCTTGGAGATTCCTCTTAAATACCTTATGCACAACTCACAAACATCATCATATGATAATTGAAAAACATCACCTTTTCCTATTATATTTAAGAGTTCTAAAAGTTCATCTTTGATTCCTTTAAGAATGAGTGCTTTTAAGATCTCTTTTTGCAAATTCTTATGCTTTGATTTTTGAAGGTTATATTGAAATCAATCTACATAGTCCTCCAAACTTTCATCTTCCCCTTGTATCATACCAAAAATATCTTCATTGGATTTGCAATAGTCTTGGTACTTCTTCAAGAATATGTTCTTCATCTCCTCCCATGATTGGATGCAATTCCCACCTAGGCTCATGAACCATCGGAGAGCTGCTGCTTTTAGAGTAAGAGGAAACACTTTCAATATTTGATCATTCGTACAATAATCATATCCTCTACATAGTATTTCGAACTCAAATAAGAATGTATCTGGATCTTCATTTGCTAAACCATGAAAATTTGGTAAAGATGGGAGAATTATGTGCATTTGTGTCACTCCTCCTAGATTTTTGATAGGAAATTCAAAAGTAGAAACGTGAGCCATTTCTTACCATAGTATAAGATGTTCTTCATGTGTTTCTTCAAGGCTCCTTCTTCAAATGTTCCTGTCAATCAATTAGTGAAATGGGTGGTGCTTACATCACCACTTGCATGAGATCATGTGATTCATTTTTTAAAAATTTCTATCTTTTTCCTAATCATTCACACAAAAATTCAAACATCTATTTCTACCCTAGGTTCTTTAACAATTCTATTGGAAAGCGGGCGGGGGAGCAGGGCTTTTACATGCTCCGTACGTAGGTTCTTACCTTTCGTTTTTAATACCCAATTCTTTCCTAACATGCACTCATCAGATGCACACTACTCTTTAAAAATGGCTACACTCTCCCCGGCAACGGTGCCAAAATGTGGAGCGATAAAAAGGTGTCTTTTTAACTCCTAATTACCTCACATTAATTGTCAACCCAGGGATGACTTTTTGTTTCAAGAGTGTACTCAGTCTAAGATGGTTATTTACTCAAGAGTAATGCTTTGCAATATAGTGCTTAAAACCCAAAAGTAAATGAATTCTTGGAAAGAAATCTACCTACAGCAAAATACCTTGAAGCCTAAATCATTCATTCGGAAAAATAAGCAATGTATCAGTCAAGGGTCCAGTAACAATAACTCATCCCTTTGGAAACTGATGTAACCAAAAGTAATTAAGGAACAGGTCGTCGATCTGGGGATCAGACAGCAAATGTCAATGCCCACTACAGTCTCAGACCGTTCTTCACCCCAAAACAATCAATAACACAAATAACAGGAAATGAAACAACAAATGTTCTAAACTAAATCATTCACTCAAACAACCATCAATCGAGGATACAGTAGCAATAACTCATTCCTCTCAATATTGATGCAATTGAAGTCAAACCGGAACAAGACAATCAATCTGGGAATGAGGAAGCAATAACCAATGTTCTCTATAGTTGACAGTCCTACTTTAAAGCAATTAAAAGGAAATCAAAATTGAACTAAAGCTACTATTGAAATTAAACGAGGAAAACGCTTTGAAAGCAAACTCTTGCAATTAACCAACAAAAATGAACAACAAAGGAAATAGACAACAAACTGTAATTAAAGAAATCAAATAACCAACAATCCATAATGAATATCAAAGTCTGAAATGAATGACAAAGCTTTACATTTGAAATGAACAACATAACAATATACATTGAGGAGAATAATAATCTTTGTTATAATGGAAAAGAATAGCCACACGATTCAATCCCAGCTTGTGCAATAAAAAAATTTCATAAAATATTATAACAGCTCGCTGCAAAAACATGAAACTATAAGGAAATATGATTCAAAGAAATAGGAACTAAATCAAACCATCACACGACAGAAATTGGAAAGATATAATACAACAACAGCATACTCCACCAGAGGCTGGGCCCTTAGCCGCCAGTAGATGCTGCTGGGCTACTTCAGATTAGGTGAATGAACAGCAACTCCCAAATCATATATTAATCATCAAACTATGAAATCATTACAACAGCTAAAGCTTTGAGAATTACAACATGCAACAATCCCTTCTTCCTCCTATCCTATCATGAATCATGAATCCTTAATTCTGAATTTCTAATTCTCAAATCATAATTCTGAATCCATCATTCCCAATTCTACATTCTCTTAGCCCTCTCCATCTCTGATCTCTGTTTTCATTTAAATAGAGAGAGATCAGAGAGAAGTTACAATAGAGATAACTACAACATGATTTCTATTACAAAATTGGATTGTTTTCAACCAATTGATCAACAAGAAGATATATTTCCATCCATCTCTCAACAAGAGCAAGATGAATTTGGCTTTGCAGCTGAGATTTGGAGGACGGGCGCAACAACAAATCTTAGAAAATCATGCTCAAAGAACCCTGTGTTTCTCTCAGTACAAGTCGAATTTGGGAAAACCATTCTTACGTAAAGTTAATTGGGCCCGTTTTGGACAAAACCCATTTTCCGGATTTTCCAAATTCATCTTCACTTGCTCAGAATCTCAACCGCAAAATTGTCACTCCTTATTCCAACGCATTTCTGAGTTGGCACTTTTAATGATCAAATCTTCAATCTAGAAATTATCTTGGAGGCTAAAAATGACGAATAATGTTATAACCAATTTATTAAAACTATCATTGATAAAATAATTCATAATCATCAATTTATTAGAAATGAAGGAAGATAAATAATATTCATCCATAAGAGCATAAATCATTGTTACACAAAAATATCGTCACCTTGATTATTTGCAGTCGGTGTGGGTCTATCACCACCTATACCAGCTTCCTAAGCAAGTCTCAAACCTCAGCTCTTCAGAGCAAGCTTTAGAAATGAGAGAAAGACATCAAAAAAGCAATGTAACTCTGGTTCTGCACTTTCTCTCACTTTTGCCTGCGGGCCCGCACCTTTTGTTCAGGATATCTGCATACTTATACGCTCTGTATGTAA
>APFE031174512.1:194212-211876 GCA_000404065.3 Pinus taeda | reverse complement strand
AAGGTTATTCCCAGGTGCCAAGAATTGATTTTGGTAATATTTTTTCTCCTATTGCCAAGGTAGCTTCTATTAGATTACTTTTATCTGTTGTTGCTACTTTTGATTTTGAGGTAGAACAGATGGATGTGAAGACATCATTTCTTCACGGGGATCTGGAAGAGGATATCTACATGAAGTAACCTGAAGGTTTTGCAGTGAAGGGTAAGAAAGAACTGGTATGCAAGTTAAAGAAGTTTATGTATGAGTTAAAACAGTCACCAAGGATGTGGTATCAGAAATTTGATACATTTATACAGGGACTTGGCTTCATCGGAAGAAAAGAAGATCACTGTGTTTATTTTAAATTAACTGGTGACCGTGTTATTTATCTGGTCTTTATCGTGGATAATATGTTGCTGGTTGGAAATGACAAAGAAATTATCTAGGATTTGAAGATCCAATTGTCCTCCAAATTCGACATGAAAGATCTTGGTGCTAGGAACTATATTTTGGGCATGGAAATTAAAAGAGATCAGGCAAAGAGGAAGCTCTGGTTAAACCAGAGGAAGTATGTCGAGACAATAATGCAAAGGTTTAATCTGCAGGATAGTAAACCGGTGAAGGTTCCTATTGCTGTAGGTGTGAGGTTATCTGCTGAACAATGTCCCAAGACACAAGAAGAGGAAGATGTCATGTCTCGTGTTCCATATGCAAGTGCAATCGGTAGCTTGATGTATGCAATGGTCTGTACTAGACCAGACATTGCACATGTAGTGGGAGTATTGAGCAGGTTTATGTCAAAGCCTGGAAAAGAGCATTGGATAACAGTGAAGCGGGTTTTCAGGTATTTGCGTGGCACTAGTGATTATGGTTTGTGCTACCAAGGAAGACCAGGATTGGACAGAGTGTTGGATATTCATGGCTCTGTTGATGCAGACTAGGTTGGAGATCTGGATAAGAGAAGATCTACAAGTGGGTATGTGTTTAACCTATTTGGAGGTGCAGTCAATTGGATGAGTAAGAAACAATCTATAGTGGCACTATCAACTACAGAGGCAGAATACATAGCAGCCACTCATGCAAGCAAGGAAGCAGTTTGGTTTCAGAGATTGTGTTCAAGTATGGGGTTAGTACAGGAAGCTATAAGGATAGATTGTGACAGCCAAAGTGCAATTTTCTTGGCAAAGAACCCTGCATATCATTCAAAAAAAAAGCACATTGATGTTCAGTTTCACTTTGTGAGGGATATGATAGAAGACAAAAAGGTGTTGCTAGTAAAGGTGGACACTTGGAAGAACACTGCAAAAGCATTGACAAAATCTGTGAGCTTTGAGAAGTTTATCTTGGTGCAGAGAGACAATGGACATTTCAGGGTTGGGAAAATGACTAAGCTCTCTTGTGTCCCCCTGTGGAAAGAAAACAACAAGTGGGAGAATACTGGGTTGTGTTATATTCTTTCCACGTGGTTAACAGGGGGTTTGAAGGGCACCCGTAACCCCATTTTGTGGCCCCCCCCGAAAAATTTTGGTTTTGGACCCTATGTTAGGTTGGGCGGAGCCACCTATGGTTTTGTGCATGATTTTTGCACATGTTTTTTAAACACAATGGTTTTCGGTCCATGGTATTGGATGCTTCAACATGTATAAATATGTATTGTAACATTGAAAGGAACATAATGAAAAATGAAGTTGGTAGTCCCGGTTTTGGGATCCATGGGAAAATCTCTGTGTATATGTATTTTATGTGTTATGATCTCGCATTGTTTATTTTCTGTGTTTTAGAATTCGTATGCAGGTAATATCTGTACGGGGTTAAAACCTACAAATCACAACATTGAATACTTAATTGAATAACACATCTTCATAAGTATGAAGAGTACAAATCCTAAATGTATATTCCCCAAATAAGTATGGAGAGGAAAAACCATTCCATGGCTCTCTTATCTCTCTAGAAATTTTTGGCAACTCGTTGAGGATTATAGTTGTAATGGATTTCAACACCACATTGCACCCTCAGGAATGAAAGGGGAGGGAGTATAGTTTGAGATCCTTTCCGAGATCAAATTTAGGACCTCATGTCAACTAAGGATTTGGTTGATATTAAACCTAGAAAAGGGAAAGTTTATCTGGACAAATAAAATATTCGAGCCTAGGAAAATTACTGCCCACCTAGATTGCTTCTTAGTGCATAGTTCCTTCGTGGAAAAAATTGTTGCAACTTTTTCTCAAATCATCTTCTGGGAAATCTCTCACCGCAATTCCATTTCATTATCATCTTGTCATTCTCTCAATTATGGGCCTTGTCCACTTCAATTCAACCCCATAGCATTGAGTGATAGTGCTACAAAAGATATCATATCTCAAAGTTGGAGTAAGTGGGTCTTGAGGTCTCCCACTTTTATCTAGGAGAAAGATATTAAAGCCACCAAAATGGCACTAAAAGAATGGGCCCGACAACACTTCCATTCCTCTAATAAAAACTAAAAGATATTGTCTTAAAGCTAGAACACGTCTAGGGGGAGATAGAAAGGGGGGATGTTACTAAGAAGTTATCGATGGATGAAAAAGAAACCTTCATAGAATATCAAAGATCACTCTAGGAAAATGAAGAAACTTGGAGGATCAAGTCTAGGATCTTTACCTAAAAGGAGGAGATATCAACACCTATTTATTTCATAAAGAAGCCAAAGTATTTGTTTGGTGAAATAATGTAAGGAAATTCAGGCAACTTTAAGAGAACAACTGGACAACTTTGAGCAAATGAAAGGGGGGGAATAATATCTCACTTTCAAGAACTCTATAATAAGCCTTTAGAGGGAAACCCATTGGAGGGGATTTAAAGTCTAAATCATGTTCCTTTACTGATATTCCACAAGGAAAACAGTACATTGAATGAAGAAATAACTGAAGAGGAGATCACGAAGGCACTATGGGCAATGATCCTTGATAAGCTTCAAGGACTAGATGGCTTCTCAACTCATTTCTAAGATCTTGCTCACAAACAATCAAATTGACCTTTTTCAGAATGAGCAAGTATGTTGTTAAGTCTCATTGGATTGGAGGAGCAATCAATACAATGTTTTTAGCTTTAATGTCAAAAGAATCCCCTCTTTCCTCATTTTCTTGCTTTAGGCCCATTTCTTTATGCAGTGTATCATATAAATTATGTCCAAAATAATTTCCAATAGATTGAAGCCCATGTTAGCCCTATACAAGCTCCATGTTAACCCAAAAATGCCTTGTTAAGCCCTAGATATTGAGTGATTACATTTCTAACTTTTCATGGTCCCATTTAATTATTATAATTGTGTTCTCTCTCTCTCTTTATATATATATAATATATATATATATATATATATATATATATATATATATAGCGAGAGAGAGAGAGAGAGAGAGAGAGAGAGAGAGAGAGTAACTATTCTTGGGATTATTAAACCTTGTCTTTCTACATTATATTCATTGTAAAGGAGGTTTCCCCCTCAAAGTGGACTATAATTATTGGTTTCGTCATTTTTGAGGTGCAAAGTTCATAACATTTGGTATTAGAATATAAAAACCCAAGTTTTTCTATTTCAAATAGGTCACCATGGTATAATTTTTTTTCTATGATGTTTTAGATGGGGAAATTTTGAGTCTATAGAGAAGTGATATTGGAGAATTTGCTGTTAAAATCTCAGATTTTGGTTCACTACAATTTTAGAAATATATGCTATGGAAATTAGTGCTTGTGGTTGGTTGTGGAATCTACTTCAAACAATTCATCTTCACATTTTCGTTATAATTTTTTTCTAGGAAGCTTGAGATAATGAAATTTAGAAAAGACTAAGAAGATATAACAAAGCATGTCTAGTAAAATTTTTAGATTATGGTTTAATATGATTTTAGAGATATACCCTATAGAAATTAGGGTTTGTGAATAATCTTGAAACCAATTTCAAACAGGTAATCTTGGAATTTTCACTATAATTTCTTTTATCGAAAGCTTTAGAATGTGAAATTTTGACAGTATTGAGAATATATCATGAGGAACACTTGTAACAATTTCATATTTTGGATCTCTATACATTTAGAGATATACTCTATGTAATTTAGGGTGTGTGAAGGGTCTTGAAATTGGTTTCAAACAAGTGAGCCAGAAATTTTTTTCTATAATTTTATTTTATATTTTTATATTTTTTGTGATACCTTAGATTGTGAAATTGTAAGAGATCCAAGGATACATAATGGAGTACCTCAAGTAAAATTCGTAATTATATTTGAAGAATTGGACATGTGGCACTCTATACATGTTTGTTCTTGGGAAGAGGCAAAAAATCAAGAAGTTTTCAGAACAAATACAAAAACATTTCAGAGAAGAAATACAAAAGTACTTGCCAATGGAGACAAGGAAGAAATAAAAAATATACTATTACATAATCTCCCAAAAATGGATATGGAGATCCAAGGAAATCATGAACATAAGCAGAAGTAGGGTTTGAGACTCAATCACATATGGGGAGTATTTTTTCAAATTGGATAACACAAATATTGAATCACATAATCATAATCATGTTTTTTCACTCTAAAATCTACATCACTAAGGCTTCAAGTTAACATTAAGGAACTACTACATTCCAAATACCGATAAGGAAGTTTGAAAGTAATGATCCTATAAAAAGGATATTCCAGATGAAGTGGCACTTTGATCCATAGCATGTGGCAACCTTACAAAAGGTAAACATTGCAAACATGTTTGAGAATAACATCATCGTGTATGGTATCAATTGTTTTGCGAAAGGAAAAAAGATCCCATTGTACCTTGGTCTATTTTTACAAATGAATTAATAACATATTATGGGGATATTAAGAACAATACAATCTTTAGTCAATTGTTAAGTTTTTGAGAAAAAGGTCTAGCTATAGATGACATTCAACAACTCCAAAAGTTGAGTCTCAGGGTAAAGAACATTTCAAG
This sequence comes from Pinus taeda, assembly GCA_000404065.3. NCBI lineage: Eukaryota > Viridiplantae > Streptophyta > Pinopsida > Pinales > Pinaceae > Pinus > Pinus taeda. Next base: position 206,941 of record APFE031174512.1, on the reverse strand, counting down.
GATAATTTGTTAGACCTATTTATGGGAACTTTAAAGCAAAACATCCAACATGAGATGTGTCTCTTTGAATCTAAATCTATGGAGCATGCTTTTGGTCTAGTAAAGAAAGTTGAAAGTAAAAATATCACTACTAGAAAATTGGTCGGTAATAGCTATAAAGAAAATCACACTCCCTCTATTGAACCAACAAGATTGACACCTCAACAAATGGATGAAATAAGAATAAAGGGGCTATGTTTCAACTATGACAACATGTGCAATTAGGGACATAAATGCTGTGGAAATAATTATTCTACATGGAATATGAAGATGAAGTAGATCAAGAATTGGATCGTCACAAGATCTATAGCTAGAAGAGACTATTCCAACAAAATATTGTCATGCATTGGCCAATATATGTACTCCACAAACCCTCAAGATAGAGTGATATATCAAAAGGAAAATGGTAACAATGTTTGTTGATTCAGTTAGTACCCATAACTTCATCAATTACAAATTGGAAAAACTTCTCAAGTACTCTTTATATCCAACACCGAAATTTCAAGTAATGGTTGCAGATGGAGGTATCACAAACTATCCAAGGAAGTACCACAATATTAAGTTAAACATGGGGGAGTATTTATTGGATATTCCCATGATTACATTCCAAATGGGTGGTGTTGATGTTGTATTATAGGTCTAATGGTTACAATCATTGGGAACAATGACCCTTAATTCTCAAGATAATTTCATAATATTTTCCTCAAAAGGAAAGGAAACTTAGCTTAAAGGTATCCTTATAATGCAAATGGTGGTGGTAATATTTGGAACAATGGCCTTTAAGTCTCAATGTCTTTTCAAAAGATTCTCCTCATAAGGAAAGGAAATTGAGCTCAGAGGTATCCAATGGAAACCCTGGAAAGTAATAAGCTCTAATCACATGACAATAATGCTAAAAATGGGATATCATTGTCTAATTCCATAAGTTGTCAATTAAATGTTCAAAAATATATATCCTCTACTCCATTGGATCTCCAAAAAATTATCAACAATCATTCCACGATTTATGGAGAGATGTCCTAGGGTCCTTCACCTGCTCGAGATCATGACCATTCTATTCATTTGCGTCATGCAAGTATTCCACCTAACATCAACTTACAGGTAGAAGAATGATTTACGTAGAATAATGATTTGTTGTGGTATCAATATTGCTTATACAAATGTAAGAATTCTCAACTCAAACAGAAGGTCCTTTTGGAATTACACTCTTCTCTTATAGGAGGACATTCATGGTTCTTGAAGACATGCCATATGATCCAAATTGGGTCATTATATAGTTTTTCATCTATGTTGATGCTTTTGGAGTGGAAAAAGTGGAGGAATCAGCCCAAAGGACTATTTTTACAAGTAAGACCCAATTTGGCAAATTGGCGTCTAAAACCTTATGGGAGCATTTTGAGGCATCAAATGAATTTTTTTTTTTGGGGGGCGGGAGGGGGGGGGGGGGGGCGCATTAAAAATTTCCACTCTATTTGAAACACTTTTATCCCTATTCTAAAAAAAATACCTTTTCAACGATGCAAGAATGCCCTCAATTGGAGTATGTATGTAAAATTTATGCCTTTCAAAAGTTGACCTTCCTCTATTGTCCACCATAATTTGAGACAATGTCATGTCAACCCCCATTACTCATGAAAAAGGGGCTATCCACATGATCATGATGAAGAATACACTATAAGGGTCCATATTATAACTCTATTTAAGAGTTAAATGGGTCAAACTTAACCACTAGCATGTTATTGGGTTGTGTTATAACCGAGCCACAAAGAGGAAAAGGGGTTCCATTCTTTTCAAGGGAATTTTGTTCCATAAACGAGTATAGTAGAAAAGAGGAATAGGGAGAGAGCACACAAAGAGGATTTCATCATTGTAGTAGCCCACATGCGACATGGCTTACTTCTTTTTACTTGCAACCATTTTCTATTCAAATAAAGAGAGCAAAGCGACCTCACCTTCTAGTTGGGTTTTCTCCCAAAAGCGTTTCCTAGGATATATCTTGTGTCAATTGTGATTTGTGAGATTTTATTTATTTGTTCTTTATTTTCTACATAATTATAATTTGCATGCATATGCAGTAAATGTGATTTATAGATCTAGAAATCTAAAGAGAAATAAACCCTTATCATGTAGATTTCTGATTTTTAAGTATAATTTTATCATATCTTTTGTGATGATTTGTCTAATGGAAAATCCATAGTAGTTTATGGATCACCATAGGATAAAAAATATTTGTTGGGGTAGTTCTTACAGAAAATATGCAAATGTGTTGTAGCTGAATGTGTGGTATGCCAACAAAATAGGGAAGAGAGAATCAAGACCCCATGGTTCCTACAACCATTAGCCAAACAAAGTCAAGGCTGGGAAGAAGTTTCAATGGATTTTATAACTAGTTTACCCAAATCTAAAGGAAAAAGTTTCATTATGGTAGCGGTAGATTGAATGACAAAGCATGCCCATTTTTACGCTCTTTCTCATCCTTTTAAAGCAAGTAGAATGATAGGAGCATTTATGAAAACAATCCAAACGTTACATGGAATATCAAAGATTATTGCAACTAACAAAGAGCTAATTTTCGCTATAAAAATTTAAATTGAATTATTTTCTTGTTTGGTTACTCAATTGGCTCACAAATTGTCTTACCACCCTCAATTTGATGGGAAAATTGAGATTGTGAGTAAATGTTTAGAAGGATATCTATGTTGCTTTGCATTTGATAAACAAACACAATGTGTTAAGTGGCTTCTTTGGGCATAATGGTTGTACAACACATCCTTCAATGCTTCATAAAAGAATGTTGCCATTTATGGAGCTTTATGGGTATTATTCTCCATCCATCACATCTCCCTTGATAGGGACTGTAAAGGCTCAAGCATTAGAGGAGCATATATGACACCAACAAGAGGTTCTCAAACTATTGTAGGATAACTTGGTTATAACAAAAAATAGGATGAAACCACAAGCAAATCAATATCATGATGAAATGTAATTTGAAGTGGGGGATTCGATATAAATAAATAAATAAATAAATGCCCCTCAAGAAACTATAGAAGGACACTAAATTAGCATCGAGGTATTATGGTCCTTATAAGATCTTTGCAGAGGATTGAAAGTGTAGCTTACAAGTTGGAGTTTCCTCTATCTTCACAGGTACATCCAATCTTCTATGTTTCTTGTTCAAACAAGGTTATCAATGACAAGGTCCCATTCCTAATTCTTTTTACTAGAGATTAATGAAGAAGGAAAAATCAAACTAGAACTAGAAACAAAGCCATAAACAAGGATTAAGAAATTGAGAAATTGAGAAAATTAAGAGTGTTTCATTAAATAAAAGAACCTACCAATGGAAGAGGGGACATGGGAAGATGAGTTGTTCAGGCAAAAATACCCATAGATTATGTTAGATTTTAGGCTTTTGTGGTAGTTCTTTGCAGTGTCATGATCTGGATTATCCACAGTTTTGTGTTCATTCTGTCGACAGAATGAACACAAAACTGTGGATAATCCAGATCATGACATGTACCCATAGACTCTCAGTTGGGACAACCACTCGTTTGAAGGGGGGGGGGGGGGGGGGGGGTGTTAATGCCTACAAGCCCCATGTTAACCCTAAAACCCCTTGTTAAGCCCTATATATTGAGTGATTACATTTCTGTTACTATAATGTTATGCATGCTAGAACCTTGCATGGACCAATTTTATTATAATTGTACGTTTTGTCTCCTATATATACACTAAGGAGACTTAGTATTGGGACTATAAAATCTTGTCTTATACATTGTAAATGAGATTTCCCCCTTGAAGTTGATTGTACATATAGTTTTCTTATCATTTTTAAGGTGTAAGGTTCATAACATATTCTCTCAATTATGGGATGGGACTTATCTGTTTCAATTCAACCCTCTACGGTTGAATGATAGTGCTGCAAAAGTTTTCGTATCTCAAACTTGGAGTAAATGGGTCTCAAGGTCTCCCACTTTTATATGGGATAAAAATATTAAAGCCACCAACATGGCACTGCATGAATAGGCCAAACAACACTTCCCTTCCTCTCATAAAAAACTAAAAGACAATATGATGAACTTGGAACAATTCTAGGAAGAGTTAGAAAATTGATGAATGAAAAATAAACCTTCATAGAATATCAAATATTACTTTAGGTAAATTAAGAAACTTGGAAGCTTAAGTCTAGGAGTCTCTAGCTAAAAGAAGGATATTGCAAGACTTTTTTCTTTCACAAAGAAGCCAGAGAAATTCATGCAACTTTAGGAGAACAATAGGACAACTTTGAGAAAATGAAAGGGGAAGTAGTATCTCACTTTCATGAATGTTATAACAATCAAATTTACCTTATCATAGTAATTAGGTATGTTCACAAGTCCCATAATATGGGATGAGCAATCAATACCATGTTTTTATATTTAATATCAAAAGAAGCCCCTCATTCCTCCTTTTCCTACTTTAGGTCTATTTCTTTATGAAATGCATCATGTTAATTATATCCAAAATAATTTCCAGTAGATTGAACCCCTTGTTTCCCAAAATATTTCAAAAAATAGAGGGGGCTTCATGGCGAATATGCAAATCATAAACATTGTCATACCTGTCCAAAAGGACATCCATTCCAACAAATGCAATGGGGACAAAGGCATGGCCATCGAAATTGTCACAACCAATGCCTTTGATCGCATTTTAAATTATTATTAAGTTATTGGGAGAATTTTGGCTTTCACAATTCTTTTATGAACTGGGTCTCTTCTTGTATCACCACTCCATGGACCTATCCCTTTCTCAATGGAAGACCCACCACATTTTCCCAAGCTCTCAAGGAACTTCATAAAGGGTGTTCTTTATCTCCATACTTATACATCCCCATAGTTGAGTCCTTGTGTTGAAAGTTGGCATTAGAACAACAATTCGGGTGCCTTCTAGGTATCTCAATCATCCAAGGGGTTAAAACGCTGAACCACTCTTGGTTTTTAAATTATACCATCCTTATGTGTTATTCCTAAAAAATCATTGTAGGTTGCTTCAAGTAGGTTCTTGATCTCTTTCTTCATGTCTTAGCGGGGAATGAATCATTAAAAACTCAAATTCTATGTTTGGAACATTGGCACAGCCAATCTTATTCAAATTGCAAGAAGAATCCCTTTCTCATTGAAATCAGATTGGAAGTCCTTTTCTTATTTGAGGATGCCTATATATCTGACTTCCTCTTCATCCCCTTAGTGGAAAATAAAAATGAACAAGATCAAGGCAAAGTTTAATTAATGGGGCACTTATTGGATGAACCTTACAAGACACCTTGTCATCCTCAAGCCAATTTTGTCAACAATTATAATGTTTTAGTTTTTAGCCCTTCTAGCCCCCAAAGGAGTTTTGCATAACATCTCATAATCTCCTAGAAAATCCTTATGGAAGGGAGGAAAATATCAAACTAAACGATTTCATTTAATTAATTGGAACCTATTTTGTGCCCCTAAATAGAATGGAGGACTCACAATTCAAGATCCAACCTACATGAATCTATCAATGGGAGTCAAATTGTTATGGAGGATAATTTCAGGAGAAAAAATCGTGGTGGAAACATGTAATGCATAGAAAATACTTGTAAGGATCTTACCTTCAATGTCTTAACACTCCTCCATAATAGTTTTCGAGTTCTCATATATGCAGCTTGCTTAAGGTAGCATTTCCAGCACTCTAAACGTTGATTACATAGATTCCTATGAATGAAAGTTATATTTGATGCAATTTAGACAATATTTTTAGCAACCCCTTGTTGCATTCTATCCCAGCTCTTCATGGACTCCACAAATGGTCATAAATCATATTTTTTTATTTACATTTGACACCTCTAACTGGAGTGCTTCTAGGCTTTGGTCCAACTAGTGTTTTAGCAATGTCCCTGAGCATTTCATTACTTTTATTCCATTCATGGAATCTACTTTAAGTCGTAGTTCTCCATGCTCTCATGAGGACGTGGGACATAGAGGTTGGGGCTCTTCCTCCTACATTATTAAAATTTGTTATAAACATTTGATTTCTAACCCTCGCCTTCCCCTAGAAGATCACATATGTAGGAAAATATGGCATCCAGATGGAATACCTAAGATAAATATGGTTTGTTGGAAACTAGATCATGGAAAATTTCTAGCAACAAATAATCTAATGAAAAAAGGCATCATTGATCGTTCCAAATGGCCTCCATGCTCCTTCAATACTAAAGTAACTTGTCATTTGTTCCTAGAATGCCATTTCACCAAGCAAGTTTGGAATTTTGTGTTGCGAGGAATTGAAAGTAAAATCATGCCCTCATATAGTTAGAAACACCTTTTTGATAAATGGGCATCTCACTATTCAGAGACTTTAAAAAACAAGTTGTGCTTTAACAGGTATGGGTGGCCCAACCAAAGTTTATAACTTGGAAAATCTGGTTAATAAGAAATAGGGCTATCTTCGAGGAGAATTTGATGTTATTTATATAAACAACTATTATGGCTTACACATCGATGCTGGAACATATTTTCATTAAAGGAATTAAGACTACCAAGTCTTAGGATTTGGATGAGAAGGGTGATATTTGTTGGCCATCCTTATGGGAAGGGAACACCCCAAAGTATACCCCTCAAGATCCACCCATAAGGATCCCATCTTAGCACAATCACATGAACCCATAATAATTCATAGAGGAAAGAGTAGATTAATCACTGCTTATTATTTAATGGAGCTTCTAAAGGGAACCCATGGACAATAGGTGCGACGGGAGTTCTTTATAGCCCTAGAGGAATTCTAGAATGCTTTTATGTAGACGCGACAAGAGTTCTTTATAGCCCTAGAGGAATTCTAGAATGTAGTTATGAATGGAGCCTTGGAAGCAAGACCAACAATCGGGCTGAGTCTTATGCTTGTTTTCAAGGTTTATCACTAGTAAAAAATCTCAACATCTCCAAATTAAATGTTATTGGAAACCCTAGTTTGATAATCAAGCTTGTGCAGAAAGGGAACTCTCCAAAAGATAACAAGCTTAATTCCATCCTCACTAAAATTAAACCCCTTACAAAATTTGTTGAGTCCATTTAATGGATACATGTTCTTCAACAAATAGTGAGCATGCTGATCATTTTGAAGACATGTTGTTAAGTGCTCAAGTACCTATTTGGAAATGAGATTTATATCTATTTTGGAAAAAAAGAATTGTATAGGCTATAAGTCTATTTCTCTTTCAAGAATATTAGTCCACCTTATGAGAGACTTTTTGTATTATCTTCTAAGTCTTTAGCCTCATCCTTTTTATAAATAAAAGTTACTAATTGTTATATAAAAAAGAAAAGAAAAAACATTTCTCGCAACCAGTTGAGCTATCTATATATATATGTGATAGAGAGAAATTATTGTTTATATATATGATGTGTTTTCAAATCATGTTAATATTGAAGTTGTTTATTTATAAAATATATATTGTGTATGTGAATGATTTTTGTGTTTTCAAATTCATTTTGAGATATATCCTTCATTTAAAATTCACACGCACATCTATTACATACATTGATTTCGATATCATGGTTCATGTATATTATATCTTTGTCATAATATGTTGATGTTGTTTGATTTAAAAAATTGTTGTGTGTGTTAGTGATTAACATCATCAATGATTTCATTATTTTTAAATTAAATTCTAGAGGTAACCCTCATTTAAATTTGAGATAACATATAAGGTTGAATTCTTATCTTATGAAATTATTTAATGTGAATTGTAATTGTAACAAAATGTAATTATAAATGATTGGTAACTATATGTCGATTAAAAGTAATATAGAACTCACCATGGGAATTGTTGTAGTGTATAAAAAGCTAAAAATAATAAAAATAATAAAATTCAATTTATTACATTGTAATTTTGTTTTTATTAAAGAAACCATAACATATATATTACATAAATATATAACATATAAGTAGCTCCAACAAGTTAAGGTCTAATGGTTATGTAACCATATTTAAATTGAATTAATAAGCACATAAAATTTTTAATACTTACAATATAACAAGATTCTTAACCATAGATATTTATCCCTACTTTACCATGGATATTATTAACAATACAATATCATGGGCCAATACAATGACTCATCAATACCACATGCCCAAAAACCATCTCTCATTTCACAATCAAAATAATACTTACAATATAACAAGATTTTTAACCATGAATACTCACCCCCACTTTACCATGGATATTATTAATCATACCATACCATGGAACAATTCCATGGCTTATCATTACCACATGTCCAAAAATCATCTCTCATGTCACAATCATTTTTTTTTTGGTCGATCTCCATCCAAGTATGGAAGAGATGTTGTAATGTCCTATATTATGTTATATAAACATTTTGACCTGGTCAAATTACATTGAAAATAAAATATAAAATTATTAATTAAAACATTTTGACTTAGTGAAATTACATAAAAATAAAAATTAACTAAAAAAATAAAATTAATGATTAAATCCGCGTAGATCCATTTTAACTAAGGATTTATCAAGCTTCGAGAGGGATCAAATCTCTAGAGGTGCAAACTTTTCTTCACCCCTATACTGAGTTGTAGAGTGTCTCTTGGAGCAATAAAACATGTATAAAGAAAAGTATTATATGTATGTAGCTCTTCAACCCTAACTGAGTTGTAGAGTTCCTCTTGGCTCAATAAAATATGTATAAAGAAAAGTATTATATATATGTAGCTATATGTATTGTAAGAATTCTATGTACTTATTCTGTTGAAATTATAATCAATGAAAAAAAAAAGAGAAGAAAAAAAAACGACCATGGTTAATTCCATTATATGTATTTTAAACCAGCCTAGATTTGTCTTAACTCTGGATTCATCAAGCTTCGAGAGGGATCAAATCTCTTGAGGTGCAAACCTTTCTTCACCCCTATACTGAGTTGTAGAGCACCTCTCAGCACAAGAATATATGTATAAAGAAAAGTACTATATGTATTGTAAGAATTCTACCAAGTTGTATTATGTTTATGGTAGTATTAACTTACTCCGTTGAAATTATAATCAATGGAACATGAAATAAAATGAAATGACCATGGTTAATTCCATTATATGTATTTTAAATTATAGATATTTATAACAATAATACTCTCTCTCTCTCTCTCTCATTATATATATAATGAGAGAGAGAGAGAGACACTGGTCCAGATTGACATTCTTCATCATTAAATTAGAGAAACTAAGACTAGGAAAGAAAAGTCTAGTTAACTAAGAGTGCATTTAGGATTTGTTAGAATCAGAGGCTTCAACTAGGATGGGGTCCTTGGTGTTATTTGGTGAATAAGCTGGTATAGGAGATAGTCCAAGATGAGCCTCGATTTGACTAAAATTGCAATCTATAGAGCGTGAGAGCACTTGAATTTCATCCAATTGGAGAAGGATTTCTTCCCAAGCCTCATTATTTTCTATCAACACCTTGCCCAACAATGCTTTTAGATGCCAACATAGGTCAATAATGTGCATAAAGTGTCCTCGTGAGTGTTCAATGTCAGGAACCCAATCCTCCATCCCCATTAGTGCTTCATAATTTGTTAGGAATTGGCATTCATTACCAATTTCTCAATTTGTATTAGCAATGGTTTCCTCGATCTTAGGTGGAGTATGGGCAAAAAGTGTGAGGTGGAGCTTTCCATTCTTTGATGGACTTGGAATCTACCCATTTCCTAATAATAGGTATAACCCCACCTTACATGGGCTTGTTGTCATGTCATTGTAATGCATAGCTAGAGGGAGAAAATAAGATGAGGGGAAGGACATAAGATAACACTTTGGCGCGGGAGCCAAAGCTGAGGTGGGGGAGGGGCAACATTGGTGGGGAGGGGTGCGAGGGGAGGCAACTTAAGGTTATGACACAAATGGAACCGATGGAGGCGAGAGAGACCAGACCAATTTGAGATAGGACTTGGGGGGGAGGCTAGGAAAAACTAAAACTGGAGAGGAGGGCAATCCTGTTGGGAAGGGGAGAACTGATAGCAGCAGAAGGAAACTACTCTAGAATCTCATATAAACTTTGAGACATGCAATAAAGGTGAAGAGCCAAAATAAGAAACAATAAGCAATTGAAGCTTGAAACAAGTAAATACCTGAAGCTTGAGCTGTTAAATAAAGCCCAATGCTGCTATAGTTACTTAACCCATTAGAATAATCTCACAAAAAAATAAAAATAAATGTAGTTCGTGTGCATAGAGGTGACTCATGCACTGTTGTAATGCTCTACCTTCGTGAATGACCAATATGCATCATGAGCTTTGTCTCACATGTGGCAGGTGACTGGTGAGGATGAGAGGAGTTAAACTACCATGCTCCCTAAGTGTTATAAGAGAGTTCATGCATTGAATGGCTTCTTGTGTGCATCCTCGACGATATAAATATGGAGTGAGGGAGTAGCTTCTCTAAGGTTGACGGGATGTGTTGTGGTATGATCAAGGGGGCCATGCCCTCCCATTGTATCAATGGGTGGGATGACAACAAGGCCTCCCACCATGTGTCCCGTGCATGTCACCCCATCCGGGTGTGCAGTACATGATGTCAATCCATGAGTTCTTTATGCTTTTCTCGAGTCTTTCGAAGAATCTAGATGATTTTGTCTTTGAAAAATTGCAAGTGTTGAGTAAATTATGTGCCTTATCTTTCCCTTTTTGAAGATTTGTTAGGTCCCTATAATACTAGTGATTACCCCATTACTATTGTAGTTGTATCCCTTATTAATATTGTTTTTCCCTTATTGTCCCCATATTGTTATTACCGTGCCCCATAGAATCCCTCTATTGTTATTTTTATGCCTTTATTTTATTATTGTTAGGTCAGCTTGGTTATATCGTGACTCCTTAGACTCCTATATATAGAAAGGAGGTTTTGTCATTTGAATCATCTAAGAATTGTTCATTTATGTAATGTAAAGGAGGTTTCCCCCTCAAAGATGCTGAATTCTAAGGCGTTAATCTATATTTTCTATCTTTTTGTGAGCTGGTTTCATAACATTTGGTATCAGGGCTTTGAATTCTAGGGTTTCGCTGCTCCAAACAGGTCATCGTGGCATTTGCACTATAAATTATTTTCTGCGAAATTTCAAATGCTACAAAAAAAACCCATTTGAGAAGAAATCGCGCTGACCCTAGGATCCAAATTTCAGAGCTTTTTGTGCAATATTGGCAGAGATATGATCTAAGGAAGTCAGTCTTTTTGCAGACTCCTGAATTACATTCCAAACAGGTGACCTGGGGAAAAGAGTCATAACTTTTGTTTTGAGCATCAAATTGAAATTTCGTAAGAAGTTACAAAAAGAGAATAGAGTGTAGTTTTTTGTATATATTTTTCAGATCCTAAGGTCAAAACAGTGACATGTGGCACTTCATACAAGTTCGCTCTTCTAAAAATGTATATAATCAGGTCATCTTGGGATATTGTGCATAACTCTTTCTTGGAGAATCTAAATTTGATCACACTGGTGGCATTAGAAAGAGGACACAGAGGGTTACCGCAGGTCACAATTTCAGAACTGGAAGATCTGAAATTACAGAGATACATCAGAGGCAATATCGAGCTCCTACAAAGTGAAAAAAGGTGTGTAGATTTTTTTAAATTTTTGCTTAAACTTGGTTTGGAAAATTATTTTGAAGGAATTCAAAGGGCATAGTATAGCATTATTATCGATAACTTATGCCCCGAGGAAAGAAAATGTAAACACCTAGTAAGCAACCTTAAAGCTCTAGCATGACTTATGAAGAAGAGGAAGAAATGCAACATGATATATCAAAATTACGAGACCAAGTGCAACAAATGTCACTCGCATAAAAAGTAACAGAATCTAAGATGGGGTTTAAAGAAAGATGTAGAAGCTAAGATGAATGACGTGGAAGCTAAGATGGACGATTTGAAAATAGATTTGAATACAGATTTGAAGACATATTTGACAAATTTTCTACAAGAAATACTTACTAATGGTGAAAGGGTAGTAAAGGAAACTCGTGATGAGAAAAAAATAAATGTTAATCATGATTTCATAGACTCTAACGTTGGATCTAAGAACCACCATATTCCAAAAATCGATATGAGGAAGTTTGATGGCAAGGATCCCGCAACATGGATACTATAGATGGAACAATTTTTCGATCTCAATAATGTGCAAAACACACAAAAGGTACGTATTTCCACTTTATATTTGGAACCAAATTAGTTTGTATGGTATCAATGGCTTTGCTCTCATAAACAAATTGTCACTTGGGCAATTTTTATGGAAGAATTGACAACACATTATGAGCATACAAAAAGCAACACTTGTTTTACCCAACTGATAAGTCTCAAACAAAAGGGTTCAATGTTGTATCACGTTGAGGACTTCCAAAAATTGAACATAAGGGTAAAAAATATTCTAGAAGAGCATAGGATTGATGTGTTCATAGGGGCTTTAAAGGATAATATCAAACATGAGGTTTGCCTTTGGGAACCTGATTCATTGGAGAAGGCATTCAGGTTAGCAAGAAAAATGGAAAGCAAAATTATGGCAACCAGGAATCCTACCACTCACAACTATAAATATGGAAGTGTTGTTGCCCCTAGCCTTCCACAACCTACAAGGTTGACACCACAACAATTGGAAGAAAAAAGAGCAAAAGGGCTTTGTTACAGTTG
>APFE031174512.1:181568-192533 GCA_000404065.3 Pinus taeda | reverse complement strand
ATTAAAGCCATTAAGGAATGGAAAATCCCCACATCCATAAAGCATCTGCAAGGATTTCTTGGGTTGACATGTTATTATCACAAGTTTGTTAAGAATTATGGGAGAATAGCAGAACCTCTAACAACATTATTGAAGAAAGATGCATTTTCATGGACTCCAAAAGCAACAAAGGCCTTCAAACATCTTAAAGAGGCAATGTGCCAAGAACCGGTCTTAGCTACACCGAACTTCACAAAAACCTTCATTGTGGAATGTGATGCTTCAAGGAACAAAATTGGTGTTGTTTTAATTCAAGATGAAAGACCCATTGCTTTTTAAACTCGTCCAATCAAAAGAAAGTTTTTACACAAAGCTATTTATGAGAAGGAAATGTTGGAAATTATACATGCACTTAAGAAATGGCGACCCTACCTAATGGGAAGACACTTCAAGGTAAAAACGGATCATGATAGCCTTAAATACTTTTTAGAACAAAGATTATCCTCTGAAGAGTAACAAAAGTGGGTCATAAAGATGTTGCATTATGACTTTGAAATTATCTACAAAAAAGGGAAGCAAAATGTGGTGGTAGATGCGCTCTCAAGAAAGGATGAGGATATGGAAGCATTGTTGTGCGCCATTTTTAATATCCAACCAGATTGGATAAATGAAGCAAGGGAGGAATGGAAGAATGATGAAGAAGTGTGGACACTTATTCGAAAATTACAACAAGATTCCAGTACAAAAGATACATTTAGCTGGCAAAATGATTCGTTATGGCACAAAGATCGCTTATACCTCTGTAAGAATTTCCAACTCAAACAAAAAATTCTTATGGAATTGCACACTTCTCCCTTAGGAGGGCACTCAGGATTTTTAAAAACTTACCACAGGTTAAGAAGGATTTTTTTTGGGATGGCCTTAAATCAGATATTCAAAAGTTTGTGGTGGAATGTTTGGTTTGCCAACAAAATAAAGTTGAAACAATTAAGACACAGGGTCTATTACAACCTTTATCCATTCCAAGCCAACGTTGGGAGGAGGGTTCAATGGATTTTATCACAGGTTTACCCAAGTCTGAGGGAAAGAGTGTCATCATGGTGGTAGTTGACAGACTTACCAAGTATGCACACTTTTGTGCATATCACATCCATTTAAAGCCAGTACAGTTTCCACGGCAGTTATGGAAACAATTCAAAAGCTACATGGAAATCCAAAGATTATTGTAAGTGACAGAGATCCCATTTTCACTAGAAATTTTGGACAGAATTATTTTCTTGTCTTGTCTTGGTACTCAGTTAGCTCATAGCTCATCTTATCATCCTCAATCTGATGGGAAAACTGAGATAGTAAACAAATGCTTGGAAGGATATCTTCATTGATTTATATTTTATAAACAGACACAATTGGTCAAATGGTTGCCTCTAGCTGAATGGTGGTATAACACTTCCTTCCATACAGCAACAAAAATGACCCCATTTATGGCACTTTATGGATATCAGCCACCATCCATCACATCATATTTAAGAGAAAATTCTAAGGTTCAAGCCGTGGAACATCACATCGAGCATCAACAACAAGTCCTCCAACTCTTAAAGGATAACCTCGTGTTGGCGCAAAATAGAATGAAACAACAGGTAGATCAACATCGCAACAAAATAAGTTTTGATGTAGGTGAGGGTATTCCTACGGCTACAACCATATAAAAAAATGTCCCTCCAGCAAGCTAAGAAGGATAATAAATTATCACCAAAGTATTATGGTCCGTACAAGGTGTTGCAAAAAATTGGTACTATGGCATACAAATTGGAGCTCCCTGCAGCTTCTCGAGTGCACCAATTTTTCCATGTTTCATGTTTAAAGAAGGTGATAGGCGACAAGCTCCCAGTTCAAACAATATTGCCAGAACTTGATGAGGAAGGAAAAATTATATTGGAACTGGAAATAGTCACAGAAACAAGAACTCGACAGCGATGAAATCAATCAATTTTGGAGTATCTCATCAAGTGGAAGAACTTATCTGCTGGAGATTCCACATGGGAGGATGAGAATTTTATACAGAAGCATCCAACTACTCAAGCGTTGAGGACAACACATTTTTTGAAGGAGAGGGGCATGTTAGGTCCCTATAATAATAGTGATTACCCCATTACTATTATAGTTGTATCCCTTATTAATATTGTTTTGCCCCTATTGTCCCCATATTGTTGTTACTGTGCCCCATAGAATCCCTCTGTTGTTATTTTTGTGCCTTTATATTATTATTGTTAGGTCGGCTCGGTTATATTATGACTCCTTAGACTCCTGTATATAGAAAAGAGGTTTTTCCATTTGAATCATCTAAGAATTGTTCATTTAGGTAATGTAAAGGAGGTTGCCCCCTCGAAGAGGCTGAATTCTAAGGCGTTAATCTATCTTTTCTATTTTTTTGTGAGCTGGTTTCATAACAAGATTTGATGTCATTGGAAAAGCCAAGGAGAAGGGAAACACATGGGGAGGCAAAGGCTAAAAGCCAAAACATGGCTCAAATGGAGAATGATATGTGGATAAGTGAATTGTTTGCCTATATGCATGCTCTATCTGGCAAGACTCAAATCCCACTTGGTTGGATAGGTGTGATTAAAAATTCAAATACTTTGGACTAAGGTATGATTAATTGATTTAGTTTAATCATCAATTTATGCACGAGAAGGAATGTAAAACTTAAGAGAAGTTTCTAATATTTTCCAAAGGGAACATAGAAAATGGTCCACAAAATGTAAATCATGATAAAAAAGATGAGAAATATGTATAATATGAAAGAGATGTGTAATTCCTTCAATGGTTAACATGAAGTTGATGTGTGGTACGTGTGCGCGTGCACATACACACACAACCAATGTAAATTACTTTTATATTTTGATTGATTATGCATACAAAATGATAAAATCTCTTGAGGTGAACAATTTTTAAAATTAGAAAAAAAAAGGAAAAGAAAATAAAAGAAAAAAAGAAAAAATAGTTTCACCTTAAGGGATTTGATCTCTATTAAATTATATTAGATCCACATTTAAAATGAAATTACATCAATGAAACTTCAATACGATGCGTACTCCAACAAATGATCCAAATAAATAGAAGAGGTACTTGCATTTGGGGTCAACCTATTTGAATTCACCTTTATTTATTACTTGGAATCATAGTTGTTGTTTTTGTTAAATTTAAGAATGATTTATCCAAGAGTGGGATGCTCTCACGAGTCATAATATACGGTAGAACAATGAGTTACCCAACTATAGAATGTTTTCATATGGAATGGATGCCCCTTGGGGTAGTTTTTATCCCCCATTGTTGGCTCCTACTCTTAACCCTTCCCCATGAAATTTGAACATGAAACTTAATAGGCACTAAACCCCACCAAACCAACTAATTTACTATTTATAAGTTACCTAATCATGTCTTAGGTTAACAACTTGAGTGGTTGGGATCACATTTGTTCTCCCATCCACTCAGGTTTAATTCAAAAAGGCATTTAAAACTAGAAAAGAAAACACATGATCATAATAAATCAATTTATATTCATAAATAATTCTAGATAATCCTCATAATCATTTTTTTTTTGGTCAAGAGTGGAGCTTTCAATTAACCCAAAAAAAGATTACATATGGTACACGTATTTACAAGTGTAAAGACTAACAAAAGACAATCTCGTTGATGATAAACAAACAACAGGGTCAACAACACCCAAAACCTTACACACAAAAAAATAATTAGATCCCTGGTCATTACTCCTAAGTGTTCAGATTGTTGCTCTTTCCCGAATTCTTATCGCTCAATCTCCCCAATTCTTGTCGCTCAATCTCCACCACTGATCTTACCTTCAATCGTACAGTTGATATTCTCTCCGATCAACAGAGTTGCACGATGATCCTGTACCGTAGATAAAAAAACCCATTTGATTCGACGGTCATCTATGATATCACATTAGAAACTTGCGCGACACTTTACCCGCTTCACGAAGCTGATATAGATTATAAACCATGGTCTATAAAACTTCGGGTCCACTCTTGGACTTAACCTCCGACCATTTTAAAACCCAATAACCTTTCGATAACAAAAGCCATCAAATCCTATGGCTTGCGACCCTTCAACTAGCACGCTGTTTACCAAATCCTCAACCCCTGTAGGTAGCTATGACATAGGCATTGACTGTGGGATCGATGGTCAGGATTTACTGTGGCACTTCAACCTGGCTCAAGGACTTCCGCTCTCTCCTACTCCTGCTAGTCTTCCTCCTGCTCATTATTCATGGTCTGGAAGTATGCCATGTCTTTGGCTACCTGTCGTTGACAATCATCACATAGTTTACCAGAGGGTATAGAATTACACTCATACCGAATATAGATTTCCTTACATATCACTCCTTCAATCGCCAAATGTTCAACTAACATATTGGCTTTTCTTCGCACATGAACGAAGCTAACGGTTCTCAGGGTTCGCAAGTGGGAATGAATATGCTGAAAGATCTTTGAGAGCCTCCAATTTTTCGACACTTTTCCAGGTGCCATTCCTTTACACATTTTCTTGGCCACATTAATGACCGATTTGGAGTCAGCTTCAATGATGGCACTGTGTAAATTTGACTTCATCGGGATTTCCAGGCACTGCTCTAAGGCCATGAGCTCCACCATGTTATTAGTGGCAATCCCCAAATGATTGTGAAAGATATCCTTTATGCGCCCCTGCTCATCTCTTATGACACCGCCAAATCCAACCATCCCTAGGTTGCATTTATATGTCCCGTCTATATTGATTTTCAAAAAGTCATGAGGAGGAGGCTGCGAGATATTTTTACAAGTAGTTGTTTTGCTCACATCCTTGACAATGCCTTCGGGAACCAAAGAATGGAGACCCAACTGCAGCAGTATGCGAGCATCCTCAGGCGAAGGAGGGTCCTCAGGAATTTTCCACACAAGGGCTTCTATTGTATCTTTGAGCTGTTGTAAAATTTGGACAATGATGTTCTGGGTCGAGCCTGTTTTGTTCTTGAAAATCCTGCCATTGCGTTCTTTCCAGACATCCCAGATAATAAAGTCTGGAACTACAGTCCAAGCCTTGTTAATGATTTTATTACCTGAGAAGTCTTTCCTCCAATTCTTCAAAGTGTTGGTGATTCTGAGTCTGTCCCTGTCAGTTTGCCTGAAGACTAAGGCCGCCCAATCCCACAAGGTAGAGGTGAAGGGGTAGAGGTTTAGTAAATGTTCCATCGTCTCCTCCTGTAAGCCACATAGATGGCATTTGGATGGGCCAACAAAGCCCCTTTTTATAAGATTCTCCCATGTGAGAATTTTCTTTGGTGCACCAACCACATAAACAACTTGATTTTCATCCATTGCGAGTTCTGCCAAAGGTCATTCCAAACTTGATCAGGGTTTGGATAATCGAAACCTAGGGCCATGCGTTTAGCTTCTTTGAGGTTGAAGGTGCCTTCGGTGTTTCAACCCCATCTCAGTTGGTCAGATGAGGATGACACTAAAATATTCCTCTGCTCCAAGTCAAGAGCAAGAGAATCCGCTTGGGCCTTCAAAGGACTCTCTTCACTATAACCAAGATCCTTCCACATTCTCCATTTACCATTGTTCCTTTCCTGATCCCAGAAATCACTTACCATAAGTAAACCTTTGTTGTCAGTGTCAGTTTTGAGAGCGGTTAGTTCTTCCCTAAACAAATTTGGTTCTTGCTACTAGTTATCCTCCCAAAACCGTGCAAGGTTCGTAGCTCAGATCTCCTAGAAACTATGTTTTTGGACAATGGCTCTATTCTCCCAAGCAAGGTTCCAAATGTGGGAGCTCTTGATGAGCCCAGACATTCGGATATGATCACTATCCTTCCAATTATTTGCATATTTCTGCTTCCTAATCTTGGCCCAAGGGGTGGTCGATTCTTGAGCCACCTCCACCAAAGTTTGGCTCTTGAAACTCTGATGAGGATTTCAGGCTCATGAAACCCCAAACCACTATGGGCCTTAGGTTTGCAAAGCTTGTCCCAAGCTACCAAAGCCCACTTCTTTTTCTCTTCCCCTTTGCCCCAAAGAAAATCTCGTTGAATACTCTTGATTTGTTGCATAACTCCTTTAGGAGTAGTAAGAGTTGAAAACATGAAAATGGGTATAGCCTACAGGAAAACCTTAGTAAGCACCAGACACCCCACCAAATTAAAAGACCTACAACTCCATTTCCTGACTTTGTCCTAAATTTTATTAGTTATCGGTTCCCACTCTCCCTTGCTCAGAGGTTTGTCAATAAGAGGCATTCCAAGGTACTTGGAAGGTAACTGATCTCTTTAAAACCCAAGAATTCTAGTGAGGTTCCTCTGAATAGCAATGTCAGTGTTGAAAAAGAACACCTTTGATTTGTCAAGGCTTACCCCTGTACCAACGGCCAATGCAAAGTCGTTCAGGATTTTCTTGAAGCTCTGGCTTCCTTGACTGTAGGAATGCCCTGCAACATTGTGCCATCAACAAATTGTTGATGAGTAGAAGCAGCGCCATTCAGAGTAAGTTTCAGACCCTATATTTTCCCTTCAGAATTTTCCATTTTGATCGCTCTGCCTAACCCTTCCATCATGAGAAAAAAGAGGAAGGGGGAGAGCGGATCCCCTTGTCTAAGAGCCATAGAAGGCATAGAGGTTCTAGAGGAGAGCCGTTAAGCAGAATGGAGGAGCTGGCCATGGATACAAGGGCCATAACCCATCTTTGTCCTGTTGTGGTCGAAGCCATAAGCTCTTAGCACTGCCCTGATGTAAGACCAGCTTAGCTTATTATAAGCTTTCGCTAGGTCAAGCTGCATGATCATATCTGCTTGCTTATTGCTCTTAATAGAGTGTACCACCTCGTGAGCTTGTATGATGTTGTTGAGAATCTATCTTCCTTCCATTTTGCTCCTCTGAGACAAGAGCAGGAAGAAGAGGCTTGAGTCTATTAATGATCACTTTGGAAATAATTTTGTACACCACATTACATAAGGCTATGGGTCTGAATCTCTCCGGTGTCACAACTTTTTCCTGCTTTGGAATCAAAGCTACGAAAGAGGCATTAAGAGATTTCAAAACAGTTTTCGATCTTCTAGAGTCTTCCACAACATCAAGGATATCTTATTTGACTGTTTTCCAGCAAACTTTGAAGAAGTCCACATTGAAGCCATCAAGGCTAGGAGCTTTCCCATTTTGCATCTCATTGATAACTTCACTAACCTCCTCTTTAGACACTAGCCTATTAAGATTGTGGTTTTCTTCCCTGGTTACAAGCTTAGGAATGAACTTGGTGAATTTGTTAATGAATTGAGATTTGTTGATGAGAGGCTCCTCTGCTATGCTAAGGAAGTGTTGAACTAGGACAAATTCCATTTTTTGTGAGAGACGAGCTCTTTCCCTTCAGAGTCTTTAAGTTTTGAAAGTTTGTTATGAGATATGTGATCCAAGGTTGATCTATGAAAAAACTTCGTGTTTCTTTCTCCTTCTCTAATCCACTGCACCCTCGATTTCTGTCTCCATAAAATGTCCTCTTGCATGCACTGATCGTCCCATTCCTACTGAAGAGAGTCAGCCTAAATTTTCCGTTCCTCAGTGAAACCTTTTGATATGATGATTTGATTAATCTCCTGGAGTTTCTGCTCAACTTCTCTTTTGGCTTTAAAAATATTACCAAACTCTTTTTTGTTCCAATATTTAAGCCTAAATTTGATGTGTTTAAGTCTCTTCTGCAACATGAACATTTTAGTGCCTTGAACGGGCGTATCTTTTGCCCACCATTTGTCAATATTGCTGGTGAAGTCAGGGTGAGAGAGCCAGACATTTTCAAACCTTAAAGGTCTATTCCTCGGTGTACCCATGAAAGTAGCTTCAAGCTAGATAGGGCAGTGGTTCGAGCCTCCGAAGGGAAGGATTGAAGCTGACATATCAAGGCCTTTGAGAAAGAGGTCCTATGAGATTATGAATCTATCTAGTTTAGAGGAGACTTGAGAAGCCCCTCCCCTCTTATTATTCCAAGTAAAAGTGCCATTTATTGTTTCGGTGTCCACTAGTCCCATAATTCCCTGCCAGAATCCAGGGCATATCAGGATATCTCTCTCAACTTCTCAAGGGAGGTGAGAAGCTTAAGTTTCTCTTCTAGTTTTTGAGGACCGTATACGTTAGTTATCATGTAGATCTCTTTATCACCCAATGGTTGAATCACCAACGATAGATAATTCCTAGAAGCTTCAACATATAGCATTCCAAGTTTTTGAGGATCCCATAGAGTAAGAATCCCACATGTTGAGTTATCCACTTTAACTTCTAGATACTCATACTTGATTAACCATTTGCTGTGTATCTCTCTGATCTTGTCCATCGAACATTTTTTTTCCTGAATAAACACCATATCTAATTTTTCTTCTTTCATTCTTTTGCTAAGAGTTCTTTGTTTCCTTTTACTTCCTAGACCCCTAATGTTCCAGGTTGTAAGCTTCATTAAGAAAGGTTTGTAAAGGAGTAACTGGTAAGATCCCTTATCTTACTTGAGTTAATCATAAGTTTCCCACATTTGGTCAACAGCTCATTCTGTGTTTTTCTTCCTCTTTTCCTACCCGGGTTCTTGGAAGAATGGAGTCCCTTCAAGCAGATCTGGGGATTGGCATTCTAGATCTGTCCTCATATTGGTCTCATCCAATAGATTCGAGGGTAGATTTTCCCATCAAGTTTCTTGGCAAGGCAATAATCCACAACTGTATCCCTATAGATCATGTATTTGTTTATTGTAGAGATCATTTTTTTCTTGAGCCTGAGCCATCACTTGAATGCGAACACAAAAGCCATAGTCGATTTGTAGCAGGGAAATGATCGATCTGCAATAGACCCACAAACGTTAATGTCCTCATCAACGGCCTTGAATGTCAAGCATTCGTCCATAGAACAAGGTCTATTGCCCAAACCCCAGTCTCTTTGCCACCATACTAGATCCGCCATCTTGATGAGCCCCTCAAGCCTAGATTCATGCTTGATATTTATCTTGAGGAACTTGTTGCAAATAGAGCAGGCTCCAAGAGACGCTAGATCTTGTTACTGTAAACATCAATGACGAGCATTATGTGATCTGTCTCATGCAATAACTTCTCGCACATATGCAAACTGATGAAGCCTCCTACCCCGATCATGTAGATCATCATCGATAAGATTTCACCTCCATCAAGATCAGTCCTCTGCACTACTATCACTCCCAACTTCTAGCCTAGATCCATCTTAACTCCAAGCATCTAGAGGGATTAAATCTCTTCACTCTAAAAGAGGTTTGCACCTCGAGATTTGATCCCCCTCAAAGTTTGGTAATCTCGTGTTAAAATGGGTATAGGATGGTTTAATTACTAATTATAGTAATCATATATATATTTTATTTTATGTGATTTTGACTGAGTCTAATATATATATATATATATATTTATCTAAATTAAGCTAATTCTATTACTGAAAAATATTGTACACTGAGGCTTTAGCCTGTGCATATCCATGCCTGAGTGCTGGGCAAAAACAACAAAAACAGATTCTGGACTGCCCATAATGGGAAACCACTTTGAATCAAAATAAGATTGCCAATATTATCTTGCTGCCCACGCAGGGGAAACCAACAATCATGCATAGTTTTTTTATTATCAATTTTTCAAGGAGAAACAAAAAACAACCAAGTAACCAAATACCAACAGTTTTTTCGAAAGCCTCGTAAAAGAAACCAGAAAGCAAAATTCCCAAAACCTGAGAATAACAGACACGTGGCAGGTTGTGTGGCCGATCAGGTGCGTGGCGGTGACGACGGGTGTTTCTCAACAACGAAGCATCTGTAAGCCTCCATGTCGACACCTGCCTGCTTTGAAGCATTCGTGTTGTCTGCCTGCTGCGCCAGTTGTTCCTCCTCGATAAAACAATGGTAAGGATCCATGTCTTCGTCGTCATGTTGGTCCTAGTCCGTCTCCTTCCCAGTTTGGTTCGTCCCTGCACTGTGAGTGCTCTTCTAGACCATGGTTGGTTCTGCTCTGGTGTGGCCACCACCTTCAGTGGCCTGCTCCTCCTTGTTAAAGGTGATGGAATGGGAGCTCCTTGCAACTCTGGCTGGCGTTGTTTTGGAATTCCGTCCACCCTCAATAGCTTGCTCCTTCTCATGAAAGGTTATGGAGAAGGTGGTAGTAATGATGGGCCTATTCATAAAGGAACAAAAGATGAATTGGGCGGAATGGAGAGGCAGTTGTGGATTGGAAGGAATGCCACTGGGAGGCGAAGCAGGGGGCGTCAGATAGAGGCGGTGAGGTCGTGAACGGCCTCTGCCACTGCAAGTGTTTGGGTAGCAACCTGTAGTCTGCTGAACCAAAGAGGATGTGGTTTTAGAGGCCGGAGAATGAGGGGGACGAGTCAATCTTCCTATACTTCCACCCTTGCGACTACGCATTCGATGTCGTGATCTCGGCATGTTGACACTAGGTGTATGAGAATTTCTGCTGGGATTAGGCTCAAAGTGATGACAAGCCTCAGTAGGATTAGCGGGCAGCTCAGAGGAGGGATTAGTTGTAGAGGCCGAGTGGAAGACGAAATGGCAAGCTAGGCTTTGAGTGAATTGAGTTCGCAGGCCTAAATCAATGCAACAAAGGATGCTGCAGCGCCTCCCTGTAGCAGTGCAAGAGCTAGGTGCTGCAACTGCTTGAGGGCATAGACATTGTAGAGGCAGGGGATAAGAGATAGGGGTAGTGGTATGATTATCACCAGAGGTCATCTTTGCGTGGAGCCGAGGTGGGTAGTTGCAGGCTGGTTGAAGACGACGCCAACTTAAATGCCATTTATGGCTAGTGTTAATGCATTTTTTAGATTGATGTGCCGGATTACGGAGGGCCATGTGGTATAGGCACTTGCCTTCTTGTTCTACCGCCACCTTACTATCTTAGTTGGGCACCCGCATCCGGGAGAGTCAAAATATTTTATTAATAATTA